>JALPQI010004402.1:0-88427 GCA_025490895.1 Thaumatotibia leucotreta | reverse complement strand
CGCTGATTATCCGAGTTGATCAATTGAAATGGCTCAGTGGAGAGAAATAAGACCTATGTATAAGATACAGATGAAGGGTCCACGGAAAAAACATTTCCAGTGGGTCATGTTTGTGGGTACTTAACAAATCAGGGCAAATTCACGCCTTATTCTGTTAAAAGTAAGGTGGTTTTTCTTTCTGTAATTTGAATTGACTAGACATGTTCTTTCCGTGGACTCTTCAGACAATTTTGTTCTTAGGAACCGTGGTGTCAAATTTAGTGCCAAGAAACACTAAATTCGTATTTTTCAATATAGTTCCATTTTTAGGGTTCCGTAGCCAAAATGGCAAAAACGGAACCCTTATAGATTCGTCATGTCCGTCTGTCCGTCTGTCCGTCTGTCACAGCCAATTTACTCGGAAACTATAAATGCTACAGTAACGAAATTTGGTAAGGGTACGTGTTGTATGAACCGCTACAGGATTATGATACTAAATTGTAAAAAAAACCATTGGGGTGGGGGCCCTCCATACATGTAACTGGGGGATAAAAAAATTTTTTTAGTTGTATATAAGCGTGTGGGGTATTAATAGAAAGGTCTTTGAAAATGATATGAAGGTTTATACATTTTATTTTTATTTAAGCAAATCATTTTCGAGATATCAGCTCTCAAAGTATGATAAATGTGTCCCCCCCCTTTATTTTTGAAACTACGCGATATAAAATTCTAAAAAAAATATATGTTATGCACATTAATAAACTCTATCAACGATTTTTGGTTTGATTAAATTACCTCCTATAGTTTTTGAAGTAGGTTGATTTAACTGTATTTTTTTAATAATAAATTGATAATGGTACGGAACCCTTTGCGCGCGAGTCCGACTCGCACTTGGCCGGTTTTATTTTTTTTGAATGAATAGTGAATTAGGTTTGTCGTGAACTTTTTGATAACCTGACTTAGATTAGGCTATGTGCTACAATTGCTACAAAGTGTTAGAACGAGCTATTGTCTGGGTAAAATCCCGGACCCATCCAGACGAGACTACGATAATTATTGACTACACTGGAATACTTCTACAAGTTTGCGCTCGAGTGAGACCGTTTGAATCGGTTCATCCTGATCTGTGATCGTACATCGGAGGCTATTGTTACGGTGTTACGATATTTATGATACTCGTATCTTAGTATTCAATACATGTTATTGTATTTGATTATATGCTATGGTCGTCGGTGGGGTCGGCGTGATGATCAGGAGTGGCGACCACGCACTGGACGGCGTAGCGTGGGAAGGCCCCCCCACAAGATGGAGCGACAACCTGGTAAAGGTTGCGGGTGTCCAAAGGATGCGGACAGCTCACGACCGATTTTTGTGGAACTCTCTGGGGGAGGCCTATGTCCAGCAGTGGACGTCAATTGGCTGATGATGATGATATGCTATAGAGTGGGTACAGGTTGTAACTTGTAACTAATATAGTGATGATCAGTTAGGGGCCTTATTTAATATCATATTTATTCGAAAGACAGAAAAAAATCTTAGCTTTTTCCTAATTAAAGTACCTACATATTTCTTTTTTTTTGTATAAAAGTATACATAACTGATTACATATAGGTATATGCCAGCAACTAAAGCTACATGGTATGTTAGTTCCATCAAGATGTACTAATGTAAATACAACTAAACATAATTAATAAGAGTTGTAGCATTTTGTTTATCTTAAGGTGCGTTCAAACTAAAAGAGCATTCGCTGTTCTAACCTCCCACTCTACGAAATTCGATCGGTACCTACACAAAACGTGATTGGTTGATTTCGTAGAACGGGCGCTAGAACAGCAAATGCTCTTTTGGTTTAAACGCACCTTTATAGAGCTGGTATTCTGGTATTACCATGATGATAAGAATAGGTAACCAGTAATTAAGGTCCGAAACTTCAAATGTCAAAGTGTGTTGTCATCATCACATTGATGAAGATGTTGATTTTATTTTACTTTACTCCTGTATACACTCTTACATGGAGACAATGGTAGGGCTCTTCTTACAATCAAGATTGAACACGAAACATATGATAATATGACTGACTCATAACACAAATATCTCATAATAAATATAAATATTGTCAGCTTCCGTAGCCTAGTTGGTAGTGACCCTGCCTACGAAGCTGGAGGTTCCGGGTTCGAACCCTGGCGAGGGCATTATTTGTGTATTTATTTATCACAAATAATTGTTCCTTGGTCACGACTGTCTATGTATTTAAGTATTTATACGTATCTATCTATTATATATATCGTCGACTGATACCCACAACACAAGTCTTAATTGAGCTTACCGTGGGATTAGGTCGATTCGTGTAAGATATTTATCATTTTATTATTATTTACTATGAGAACAATAAATAAAGGCCTAAAACCTAATTCTGTATTGGCCTTAAAATTGTGAAAAGGCCTAATTAAATGGCTCACAGCTTCCATTACGCGCGGTAATTCGAACACTATCTGCTCTATAGATAAATACAAACTGTTTATTCGCAAACACGGTTGTATGGGCTGTCCCAGAAGTAAAGAGACAAGATTCGAATGAAAATATTTAATAAAAAATTCTTACAAAACACTACTATTTACATTTAGTTAACTTCAGAATTTCATTTTATTTCCTACTATATATGAAATTTGCTTGTGCAAAGGCTCTGTAGCCAATTTTTCTAAGGTTGATTGCTACTCGTCTCATTACAGCTGTTCGAAAACTAGCTGTCACACTTTTAGCCAATTTAGTCCATGTATGCTTAAATCTAGTCAACGATTTGGGTTTTTCTGTTCGTTTTTTATATTCTCGTTTATATAAAGGTCAATAAGCTTCAAAACTAGCAGCTTGGGGAACATTTGGGGCGTTGTTATGTTTTTGTATAAAATCTATACTTGCAGCCTCTAGATGTTGAGTGACTTCAGTGGCGTAGTGGCATGACGCCACATCCGGCGAGAATATAATTTCTTCCCTCTGGTAATGCTTATCTATGAACGAAATTTATCGCATTATCACACATTCTCTCAAATAAATACGTGCGGTCATAGAGCCTGTGCAAGTATATGGTTAAGATGTATTGCCATTTTGGTCTATGGCTTGTCAAACGAGATATTTATTGAAAAATTTGACCTTTGCTACAAGTTTTTGCGAATAATCTACGGAGTCCCGTCGAGTCACATGTTAGTATTGCTTCCCAGGAATATCCGTTGGGTCCACGGGCACGTAAGTCTCATCATCAATTATGAGAACTTTTTTCAGTGTTTTTTCATACGCTCTTCGGCATCCTCTTTTAGCTCGCACTTACTGGTCCTTAAAGTACTTCGGAGCTGACAGTTTTGCAAATGCTTTAAGCTTTAGGTCGCATGTTTTAATACGAGCTATACTTGACTTCGATATGTTCGATTTATCCGCAGCAGCTCTAACAGACATCGAAGGATTCCGTTCATACACTTTTTTTTACTTTATTTATGTTCATAGCTACGGAAATAGTACATTTTTTTCCCGGAATCTTCTTGAAAATGTGTTCATGTGATTCTTCAAAACGCTTTATAATTTGATACAAAGTAGTTCTCCTTACTCCCTCTGAAGAAAAATTAGATATCGTGTCCGTTTTTCCATAACATTCATAATTCTGAACAACTCTTTAGCGAATACCACGTGTTCAGCTCTTTTCATTACTAAAATTTCAATAATACAATCATATTTCCCACTAAATTTTACAGATTTGAGGCAAACGGTGGCCATGACAGTATTTTTTCTTAAAGAAATAAAAATATTTTCAAATAGTTCAAAATTTGAAATTTGTCTCTTTACTTCTGGGACACCCTTTATTTAGGCATAGGTTTCCTGCGGGTACGGAGAACGGATACACTGTTGGTAACGTAACTATGAAATTACATACCTTTGCAGTTTGTATTATCAAACCGGAATCAGAAAGTGATTGGAAAGTACTGTTGACACAACAAATGACACTTGATTTACCTAGAAAAGACTTGTTTATAGATGTAGTGAGTGATTAATTAATCTATTGTCTGTAAATCTCGGCACAAAACTAGGAATATATCAATATAACTATGAATATATCCTAGATTGACGTATACACCGTTGTCAACGGTACTTTCGAATCCCATTTTAATCGCGGTTTGATAATAAGTCTAAATCCCGCTTTCCACTGAGAGCGGAGCGGACTCATTAATGGCTCCGTTTCACGTTCATCGCTCGCTAAAGACTAGTATTCAGTTGACGGCTGTGAGTCACAGCAGCAATGAAAGTTAAACGGACCTATTCCACTCCGCTCCGCTCGCAGTGGAAAGCGGGCATAATACGGGCGAAGCTCTTAACGAGGGTTATTTTAGGACATAATAAGTACATTTAGAAAACTTTTACTTAGAGCAACAAAATTATCCGTACGAAATAATTCGGCGCGCAATGTAGAGCAACACACTCAAGTTTAAACGCTCGTTGACAGGTAATTTCAAAAGCCGATGACACAACTGCTATATAAATATTAAAAATATTCGTACCTACATTGTTACTCCGAAAAAAAAATGTTTGTCGTCATAATTACATACCTTACACACAATAAGACCGAAAGGGACAAACAATTCTTAGCGTCTTGCTAAGTTACGAGACATTTATGAATAAGGGGGTTACTGTCTAAGAGCCATAATAACTTAATAAGAGTCTAAGAGTCATAATAGGTAACCTCAATTACCCAATAAGTATGTATTAAAACAGTTTGCTTTTTTAGAGTTTGATCCGTAGGCCCAAAAAATATGAAAAAAAATCATGAATGAAAATAAAACTATTTCGAACATACGAGTAATCGGCCCAGCCGTTTTTGAATAACTACGGTACCCTCTACACTGAGCATAGCCCGACATGCTCTTGGCCAATTTATTTACAAAATTACTTTTGTTATTGGTACGACCAAAATAATTATAGCATATAAAGTAATAAGTAAAGCCCATAATAAGGTCCTGGGAAGGCTTGTTTGCGAACAAACAGTCCGTATTGAGCCGTAGCCACAGCTCTCATTACCGCCGCGGCGCGTAATTGAGGCTCCGTGCCAACGGTTCATTCATTAAGCTGGTTTACTATAACTTTTAATAGTGTGTAAATAGCGTCTAACCACTCACTTGCTTCATATAGCTTTTGTTACATGTCTCATCACTCTTATTTTACATAGACATAGAGTCTAACGCAAAAATCAAAGCATGTGAGTGGCTAAGAGCAAATTTATAGGTAACCTCTATCACCCAATAAGTATGTATAAAACTGCTCGCACTTTTTTATAAAATTAGACAATTATAGGTACGTAGGCCCTAAATGATTACATCATAATATTATACAGTAATAAAGCCCATAATAAGGTCCTAGGAAGGCTTGTTTGCGAACAAACAGTCAGTATTGAGCCGTGGCCACTGGTCTCATTACCGCGGCGCGTAATTGAGGCTCCGTGCCAACCGTTCATTCATAAAGCTGGTTTACTATAACTATTATTGCTAATATCTAGAGCGTGCCACCACGATTACAAAAATAAGGTTTATCCGAATGCTACCGAACCAAACCCACTCCAAGAAAAAAAAAATTTTTTTCCGAAAAATTGTGAAATTGTTAGAATTACAACGTTTGGAAATTATATGAATTACTTATACATAATTATACAACGTAAAAACGAATACAACTACAACACTAAATGAACTATAGGTAGGTGCTTATGATTAAATACAGGGTGACTACGAGGTCGTGATTCCAACAGTGAAAAACGTCTTAAGATGGTCATTCTGAACAAGGTGTCCCATGGAACAAATATGAATATCGCGAAAAAAAAAAACATATTTCATACTGAATTACTGACCGATGCGGAACTGTTCATAATTTCCAGTTTCGTTTAATAATGATGTAAAGTGGTAAACACATTTGGAAAGGATTAGTATGGAGAAATGTATACATAGTAATGAATCCGAACTTTATTACTAGTCGTAAAAATAGTTGTTCATATAGGTCCTATGGGAAACATTGATCAGAGAGGCCATCTTCACACGTTTTTCACAATTGGAATCACAACCCTGTAATCACTATGTATAGCTTTTTTCGTCACAGATTTTAGATTTATAGCAGCACTGTGGCTTGCTCTGTCTTTTTTTAACTACGATTTCACCAATGTTATAGAACTGCAAAAAGCTGTACAGTCGACGTCAAAGATATTATTATAATTACGGTTTAGGTGTCAAAAATATATTTACACAACCTTAATGTCAAGGCAATAACGTCGTGTAAATATATTTTTGGCACCTAAACCGTAATGATGACTTTGACATTGACTGTACATAAACTTTGAAGAAAACTCGTTGTCATCACGTTTTCAAACAAAACAAACGACCCACCTTATACGCATCGGCAAGTAAAAATCAACGGCTTTCAAGACCAACCGCGCCTGAAAGCCCAAATTGAATATTCCTTCTCAATCAGTTTCCGGGTAACGAATTTCCGATAATATCTGACAAGAAAGGGCACCCGAGTACCGCGGTGTTGTTCCGAGAACTTGGCAAGTTTGTGCGAATAAGGCTACTGGCACAATCTAGGGTTAACCGGGGTTATCTAGTCTTCTTATTTTACCTAGCATTATCCCGGCCTTTGCCAGGATCCGCTTTCCTGCTACATTTCCTCCACTTTGCGTGATCCTGGGCATCTTCTACTGTAAGCTCATTCATACTTATGTCAGACTTCACGATATCTAGCCATCGCTTCTTTGGTCTGCCGCGGGGTCGAGGGCCGTCAAGGGCTAGGTTAAGGCATATGTTTCCTACGTAGTCAGTCTATCTAGTAAGTTCATAAATTCCAAAAAAATTGTGGCATACCCTGGATTGTGCAAGTGGACTAAGACGTACGAGTATAAAATTCGAATGAAATAATCCATAAAAGTGTTTAATATCTAAATTTTCAAACATAAAACCCCAGAATCTCGATAATTCGGTTTACCTATTAGGTAATAAGTACTACCTAACTATTAGCATTACCTAATAAGTCGAGTAGTCACGTATGACTGGATCACTCTACGATTTGTTATTAATACTGTATGATCCTGCTAACGTTGACCAAATCAAACCCTGAAATTGTTTAAACTGATCTCCTTGCGAGCTTATCTCATTAAAATCATAACCACCAAAATATTTATCAAACCGGTTACTCACGTAATGTAAGTCGATAATTGCTCGACATCTCGACATGCTATGCCGTGTGGTGACGGCAGTAAGAATACATTTGTCACCACCCCAACTCCTCCTGCGGGTGTCGTAAGAGTCGACTAAGGGATTGAAGTGTCACTGACCATTCTACAAGATTGATGATGGGCAGCAGCGTCATCCTAGTGGACACATTACTGCGATCGCCAATCCGCTTGCCCAGCATGGCGATTATGGGTATTTACCTCCTAATGCGTCTATACGCATAGTTAATAGGAGAGGCCTACGTCTAGCAGTGGACGAACATAGGCTGATGATGATGATGATGTTTGAATGAATGTATGAAATAAAATTTATTTACGACAAGCACAATGAACATATACAGATCTTACAAATAAGCACACATGTTCGATCCATTTAGTTAGAGGATCCTTGATACTCCATGATGGGTACTCCATGATGAGGTAGAGGATCTTAACATGTCGTCCTAACATGGATCAAAACATTTCGAGCAATTATCGACTTAAATTACGTGAGTAACCCGTTTGATAATGAGTCTCACGTTAGTTATTTTATATTTCTAAAATCACCAATAATATTTAATGGTTTATTTAACTTAGCCTCACTTGCGGTCCATTCCCTATTAACAGTTTAAGCTGCAATTTAATTATGCAAATAGGCATTCGATATGTACTCCAATCAATGAGGTCGTTTACCTGTAGAATATTAGCTAAGTTATTGTCTCGTCTCATAGACATAGCTATACTTCTACTCATATTTTAGTTTGTTAACACTATTTAAAACAACCTATTAACCTCCAAGACTTTTTACACCCTATTATGTTTCACATGTTGTACGATTTAATGTATTTTGTTTATTATGTTTTTGCACGTGTCTCGTACGACGTTTTTTAGTGCAGATGTCCCTCCGAAGTTTTGGACCTGAAATGAGCCACTTCTCGCACTAGCGCGTAAAAAAGGCGCCAACAACTGTACTAAAAAAATCAATATTCTGAAATATAGACAAACATTCATAAGTAGGTATTTGTATAATTTTACGGATCTCTGTTCGTCTCTTTTGTTTATATTTCAAATGACAGTGACGCAGGAACACAAAGCAAACAAAGATTTGAAAAGCTGACGTGATATTAAAAGTCTACGAACACAGCAACTTCGGCAAATGTTTCTTCTCTTGGGACCGTTTTGTCAATATAGGCAGTAGGCACCTATATTTTTTATTTGTATTTATCCTCTTTCCTTATTTTCTATCTGATGTCTCAGTATTTTCGCGTTCGAGCAGCCAATCGTATTTATTTATGACATCATTAACAAGAATTATGAGTCTCGAAATGTATCTGATGTGTTCATTTGTACCGAAAATAAGTTACTTATAATAATGCCAATCGTCAGTACAATCTAAAAAAAATGTAAACCAATATTGCTGTTTTTTTTAAATAGCATTTAAACTCTTTAACACGTTTTTAGATTTTTTTTAGATTTATATTTACTTTAATACTAATAAATATTAATAATTTAATCTATGTTTATAAACTGTACAGTTCAGAACATAAATATATTTAAAAAAAAAAACTAATAATATGTGTGTACTTAAGGTTTAAGAGTTTAAGTTCGTAATAAAACCAAGAATGCGTTCTAAGAGCGGCCGTACACCTGTGAGTTCTTACGTAAACAGTAGGGACGAAGCTATACTAAGGAATGAGATAGTGATATGCACCTCTCGTTCCTTAGTATAGCTCCGTCCCTACAATTTACGTAAGAATTTACAGGTGTAAAGTGCGTGATTATAGAATAATCAAATCAAATCAATTCAAACCAAATCAATTCTTTTTTTAGATTCTACTGACGAATCGTATATAATACCTACTTATTTATTACGATATTGCCTGTAGGCATCCGTCTGTGTCACACTATTGCGACCTGCGTTGGAGTAACAAGGATCTACTTTCGAAGTTAATACAAAAAAATGGCATAAAATGAAAAAAGATTCCACATACCTACATTCGCAATGATAATACTGATATACAGCTATAGAGGCTTTGTCGCTGTCCCATACAATCGCTTCCCCATAGCAGCAAGCCGTACAACGATATTCTTTAGACGCAAGCAGGATCACTTCAATCTCGATCGTAATGAAAACGTTCAATATCAGTGAGTGCAGAATCGCGATCAGGGGAGCTATTCGTCAAGCTAAGCTATCAATAAGCTGTATATAATGTGCTCAGGTGTATATTTTTGCGCAATCAATCAATTTTTCGAATATGATACGAGTTTATTTATACAAAATGTAACAACGGAAAGTAAACCTTTGCCTGTTGATGACTAGGTTAGTCACGTTCATTGTAATTTTAGAGCATTTTCACTTTTAGCCAAGCGTGACATTAAAAAACCTTAATTGCAGTCAGGTACGTAACGCCAATTAAGTACAATATCTTTAGGAATTTTAGCTTGATCGGCATTTTTATATTATAATCTCGTATATAATCGCGTGCGATTTATAATAACACCAAAATCGAGTATTTATTGAAATTTACTTGATATTAGGGCTTATTATTAATTGTCGTTACAAACCTGACTAAAATTAAGGTTTTTTTTATTTCATGCTAATTAAAAGTGAGAAGCTCTTTTATAAGAGCTTGACCTTGAGTTTGTCCTTTATAGGAGCAACAATATATCTACAGATACATTCCTTACGACTCGGCAACTTACAAAAAGCTCTTTTTCTGTATAGGTAATTCAATAGCTCAAATTATACTAGATCCTTAAAACGCGTAATACGTTCCCTTACTTATTATAATAATATAAGCGGTGCTCAGTGAAGATTAAAAGTGATTCTGAGATATCGTCGAATCAGGATTATTAGATCAGTCAGGATTATCGAGAATATTAAGCGAGTGAATGGAAATTAAGTGAAATCAGTTTGGGTACGAAGCCGGTTAGTATTTGCCTGACAGATCAATTTAAGCTGCTTAATTACTGTTTTTGATACTTCTTTAAGTATATATTCATCATCATCATCAGCCTATTTCAGTCCACTCCTGGACTTAAACTTCTCCTATTTCCAATGCGTACGGACGCATTTGGAGATAATGCCGATAATCGCCACGCTGGGCAAACGGGTTGGCGATCGCAGTAGTGTGTCCATTATAATTTTATGGTGACGCTACTGCCCGTTATCAATCTTCAATAAATGTCACTGACACTTCAAGCATTTATACTTTAAAATATCGTATATGTATTTTAGGGAATTAAACACTTCATGTTCAAAATAAAGCTCTATAATCAAGGTTTTCACAAATAAGTCAGGATATTAGCACGGATTACACAAAAGATACGAATTGGCAAACGTTCCATGGCGGCGGCGCGTGATAGAATGCCTGAGTGAGTGGCGTTCCCGCGTAAAGTGACAGTTTTGACAGGAGCTGTCAGTCAGGAGCTGTCACACAGTTAAGACGTGATGAGACTGGATCCGACACGGCCAGCCCTGACGTCGCGGCGTCCACGCAGCGTCTCTCCCTGGTGCCCCTGAGGCAGCCGTAGCCGTTCACGAAGCCGTAGACAATGCAGCAGGAGCTGCGGGTGCAGCTGGTGCTGCCGAAGCCGGAGCCGATGCAGCTGGTGCTGCCGAAGCTGAAGCTGGTGCAGCTGATGCTGCCGAAGCCGAAGCTGGTGCAGCTGGTGCTGCCGAAGCCGGAGCCGGTGCAGCTGGTGCTGCCGAAGCCGGAGCCGGTGCAGCTGGTGCTGCCGAAGCCGGAGCCGGTGCAGCTGGTGCTGCCGAAGCCGGAGCCGGTGCAGCTGGTGCTGCCGAAGCCGGAGCCGGTGCAGCTGGTGCTGCCGAAGCCGGAGCCGGTGCAGCTGGTGCTGCCGAAGCCGGAGCCGGTGCAGCTGGTGCTGCCGAAGCCGGAGCCGGTGCAGCTGGTGCTGCCGAAGCCGAAGGACTGCGGAGGCAGCTAACGCTGCAGAACCCGTCGGACAGGTGTGACCCTGCCAAACCCGTCGGACAGGCGTAGCCCTGCCAAACCCGTCGGACAGGTGTGACCCTGCCAAACCCGTCGGACAGGCGTAACCCTGCCAAACCCGTCGGGCAGGTGTAACACTGCCAAACCCGATGCGACAGGCGCTACAGGCGCAGCCGCTGGTGCCGACGTAGCCGCCTACGCCATTCTTGCTGCTGGATTCCGCGTTGAGTCGAGAGCCGCTGTATTAGCTCAGAGGATCTGCTATTCATCTGAAACATTCTAAATTCCACATCTTCCATTCCATCCACATAGTCCATTCCGTTTCACATATACAATAAACAACAACACGCAACAAAAACAAATTAAATTAACTGAAGTAATTGAGACGTCTCCCAATACTTCATACAACACAATTCGAACATGAACGAAGCCTCACCGAGACATTCGTCCACGTCCGCAGGCAGAGGCATCCCTTCCGCATACCTAGGAAAAGGTGAGAACATAAGTCACACCCCCTCCGTACATATACTTGATCAAGCACCACTAGGTTGCCCTTACAAGTATATGTCTGCAGTACTCACCCTGCAGTGACCACAACTCCATTTGGACAGAGGCATCCCTTACGCATATCCTGAAAAAGATGAGGATCTAATCCTCACCCCCTCCTACATACTTGACCAGGTCTCACTCAATTGCCCGACCAAGCATGTCTGCAGTGGCCACTCAGAAATGAGTCCAAGGTTGGGCATAGGCATCCATTACGCATACCCTGGAAAAGATGAGAACCGAATTCCCATCCCCTCCTGCATACTCGATTAAGCCTTCTCTCAAGTCTCAATATTGCTCAATCTAGTATGCCTGCTACCCAATATAATAATAAACTCGACCACATAACGCCATTGTAATTCAATTTACCACTGAGTATGATTAGTCAGTAATGTAGTAAGTTAGTCAGGGTGTTTTTCTTAAACATGGGAGGTCTAAGTTTGAAAATGGATGGTAGTAATCAAAGAAAGAGGGAGGGCTCATGATAAACGGAATCACAACTATATGGCAGCATGGTGGAGTTAAATAACACTTACTCCCAAAGAAGACAGCATCCAACTATTGACACCACCTTCTTCACCATTGTTGAACCGCTCACAGGTTCTGATTTGCCAAGTTGGATCAATAAAATAGCCTCAAACAGTTTTGCTCCCATCATCGTCAACAGCAGCAAACTGTCCATCACCATCATCATCTTACTAGGTAGCTGTCAGTGCTGCATCCCCATCAGCCCACAGGCATCGTGACCAACAGCACTGGCACTACTATGACCTCATGATCTCATCAGCTCTTCTAGGCTATGTCCAACTTGATCCTTAGGCAGCCTCATACAACATCAACTCAGCCATTTCAAAAATCTACAAAACAAATAATTTTTTAAAACACCCATAGTAATAACACAGGCAGGCAATAAGTAGGTGCACGACCCCTTGCAGGGCCCCTCTTGAAATCCATTTGTGAATGGATACACAATGGTATACCATCCAAGTACATTTGAACTACAGTGGCGACCACCGTTGTCCCATCTCTCTCGACACCAATACTTTACAGCGTGGCTTTAGCATCACATCATCACATGTACAGGATACCTTCAATTTATCAAAACAAAATTAAATCACTCCAAATAAGTATCAAGCTCATGTCAAGTTTGAAACTTTTTCAACTACGTCATGTCCTTTCATAAGAACATTCCTCAATTTTTATTCATTCAGATTAAAATGTGTCAACATTTTATTCATAATCTTTGACCACAAGTTGTAGGTACTTGAAGCAACAACATAAAAATGGCATTGCTGATATGACAACTTCTATTTGGCGATATTACTTTAGTCCTCAAAATCATTTAAATTCATAACCACTTCAAGTATAAACATGATGTTCCAGTAGGACAATACCTACTCATGAAAGTCATGAAACAAAACTAATGTCATCTAAAATGTTAAGATTAACTGAATTTCTTAGGTTGTAAGTCTGCTGAGTCTGACCCACTCACAATGAAGTTTATTTCAATTCATAAGTACCAAATTTACCAAAAGTTGTCAATAGGTAAGTCCACCATACTATTGAAATGATTACCAACTTTTAAGAAACTTATTTTTCAATATCACTTTCACTCAGATTCTAAGATGTTTTTTTATAAGCACAAGATTTTACCAACTAGGTACTGCACTTTGTTATCAACAAACAATAAGTTTTTGTCAAAAATAAAACTCATTTTAAGTTAGTTTTTATTGCCAACTACTTTCCTTAGTAATGACGTAATGAGTTCCCAAAATGTAGGCCTATTTATTAACCTGACTGCACACAATGTACATTCCATAGAAGGTTGTAAGATGTCTCTAACATTTCAACTATGTTGGAGATTTAAAACACCGTCGCTGTGGCAATTAAGTTAAATTGTAATTAACCATACTTGTACAGGTTACATAATGACCTGTTCCGCGCTGAGTGTGTTAAACTTTAAGTAGCTTGCACATTCAAAGGGTTGAAATTAAATACCTTGACAAAAGTCACAACACTGGCTGGCTGTTAACTCCATAGTCCATACACATTAAGTTGCAAAACGTACACCATGACATCTACTCAATGTCGCATTTAAATATCTAGTGCAATATTGGATTGTGAATAAGCATTTCCTACCTATGTGCCACATATTGATTAATTTTAAACCACTAACCAAGTAACACTGAACTTTTGCACTTAAACTGACATTGTTTGACTATATGCTTGTGAGACCGCTATGGCCAGCAATGTACACAGTCTGTTGAAGCTGGGAATATGCAGGTTGCTATGTCTGTCAGAGCTAGGAATGTATTAAACCTACTAGTGATAACTATCGAGCAGGCCATGAACTTGTTTACCACCATCAATTGTACTTGACAACACTGACAAGTACATTGGACATTTCAACACTTCAAATTTATCATTCTGAACATTCAAACATTAGTTCAAATATCACAGAGGTGGATATCAAGTAGAACACTACATAAATATTTACTAAACTCCTTTAAATAAATCCAGAAACTAGAAAGTACATACTTAGGACTGCTAAACAAGGTCTATTATGTTTACCTCTCAATTTGCTTTTTAATCTTGTCTAGATATTTGCTGATAGAAGTTTCAGCTAATCACAGATGTCACAGACATTCATACACAATAGATGGTTCAGTTACCAATTTATACTAAATCATCTGCACTCTGTAGCTAGGAAACTCATTTCAGGAATTTATGTAAGCTGTTTATGTTCACTTCGCTATTTATTTAATGTTTTAATGCAGAACTGTGAACATACTAGATATGTCTACATTTGCAGTTAATGTAATTTAGTGGTATCTAGAATTTATATGTCAATGTACTTCAGAGACTTTATATGTCAACAGAATATTTTGCGGTATCACAGTGTAGCTTTAATTAAGAGTAAATATCCAACAACCAGTTATGACACAACAAATCATCTCTTAATCATTTAGGTACTGAGGTGTTAGTACTTGTTAGATTCTCAGTATTCACATAATCATGTGATCTATAGGTCTACTTGTGCTAAACAATTTATGACTTAATAAAGTCATGACATAATAACAGGGTCTGTGCATTAAAAATGTTACATGTTAATGTGTCTCTAGGTGTCAGTTAGTAAACACTTGTGTAATTTATTTAATTTGATTTTAAAGCTATTCTCCGATAATGAAAATAGTTCATAACAATTAATTTGGCATTAATATTTAACAATGCCACAGCAGAAATCATTCTGGAATACCACAGGAAGCAACTTTCTATAGTCACTCTTAATTAAATGACTTAACATGTACCATTGTACATCAACGTCATCTTTATATCAGCGACCATATACTTTGATGATTTCAAATCGACTTAGGTTACTTACTGGAAATCGCAAAGTAATCTGAATCTTAAAATATTGTAGAACTGTACAGCTCGGTTAAACTCATACAGAATAGGTGTCCTCATGTTCATGTTCAAACATGATCTCTCGGGCTTCAAAGTAATAAGAAAGTTACCATACCAGACTTCTGTTCCTCCGTCATTCACATAATCTTGCCAATCATATATTAGGTAAGTATGTGCACCAACGAACATTATGAGTTCCTTCACCCTGGTTGAACTTCATAAATGGAACTTTCTTCACTTCCTTGTACAAACAAAATTGGATGACATCAACATGTTGGAACAGGAGAGGTGTTGTCATCGTCCAGTTTTGAAGCATTTAATGAAATACTTCAATAGAACCTGTGAATACAGCTGAAAATGCGTAGGTATAGATGATCAGAGAACCGAAAGGTTCCGTCTGATAAACTTCTGCTGAAAGTTACTTGCGAAGTGATTCTTGATCACTAATATTGTTATCCAAGACGGCAATTATCCAGGGCACATAAACTGAAACAACTTGCCGCGCGCAGGCCACGCGTCTTTTTTTCTTTGATGTGCCGCCGCCTCGCGCCAAAACTTATTTACGAGTGTAACATCACGTTGTAAGTAGCGAGAACGTTGCTTTTTCGTATCGTAAGATATTTGCAATTGAATTTACTCATTGGCAATTAACTTTATTCTGTAGTTTGTAAGTAATTAGTCCAATGACACTTAGCGAGCGTGATTATTTACGTGGGCTAATGTGATCGTGTCCCACTTTTGATTTAGGGAATTAAACACTTCATGTTCAAAATAAAGCTCTATAATCAAGGTTTTCACAAATAAGTCAGGATATTAGCACGGATTACACAAAAGATACGAATTGGCAAACGTTCCATGGCGGCGGCGCGTGATAGAATGCCTGAGTGAGTGGCGTTCCCGCGTAAAGTGACAGTTTTGACAGGAGCTGTCAGTCAGGAGCTGTCACACAGTTAAGACGTGATGAGACTGGATCCGACAGTATATATACGTGAATTTAAATTAACGTGACATATCATTATTAAAGTTAACAAACAAACGCAGTAGCTCGTTAACCTTAATGAGTACAGTAGAACCTCGGCTATCCGAATCTGAACGCTGGTGCGAATTTGATTCAACTGGTTCGATACGTGCGAGCTAGGCTGCCAGCAACTTTCCGCTCACGCTAGGTACT
This sequence comes from Thaumatotibia leucotreta, assembly GCA_025490895.1. Lineage (NCBI taxonomy): Eukaryota > Metazoa > Arthropoda > Insecta > Lepidoptera > Tortricidae > Thaumatotibia > Thaumatotibia leucotreta. Next base: position 72,145 of record JALPQI010004402.1, on the reverse strand, counting down.
CGTGGATTGGTATCGAGCGTGTCGAAACACTTTTGCCTCATCGAACTTTGTTAGTACGAGTCCCATTTTAACAAAGGAAGCCAACTATTTGCGTTAATATTTTTTTGTATTTGGGAATTTCTTTTAATGTTTTGCCAGCCTTGCGAGCGACACTAGGAGCATTTTTCTGAGGGGACAGGGCATGATGCGAGACAGGGACTCACTGTACCCGAACTGAGACAGCATACCCCAAAGGAATATCCACGAACTAACGTACCAAGGTTTTCATCCTTGGGATGGGTTTGTTGAGTGTGTACATCTCCGGGTGTGTGGGTACAGTCGACGAAAAATCGAACTTTGTTAGTACAAGTCACATTTTAACAAAGGGAGTATACAATGTACAATTATTGTTTGATTTCGTCCCACATAAAAAACGTTATAAAAGTGATCGGTCGTTCCCGGTATTTTCCCAATCCTACTATAAAAGTTTCCATTTGAATATTCCACGTATTGTGTTGGGTTAGTTATCGGGAACAAACCATCACTAATCCGAACTGACCTCGGTCCCAATTAGTTCGGAAAATCGAGGTTCTACTGTAATAGCTCAAATTACTACCGAAAGTCGACGTTAAAAGCTTATATTGTAACTTCTTTATAATACATACCATAAAACCACCCAACTATAGTCCAATACTGCAAATATGGTCCACAATTTCAACTCCTAAATAAGCATCTGTCCCAATATTATTTTTGACTTGGTCCAAGTTTTGCACGATTAATATTACAATTACAACTTATGGATGATATTCGATTAAGTTTTGAAACATTCTTTGAAGAGTTTGGATAGTTATATGGTTTTACGGTACCTAAGTTAAGTCGTTACAAATGTGAAAGGTGCATTCCACGAGAATGTCGGGTACGTGACGCCGTTTTTCGCGTATCTACATCTAAGTTACAAATACAATTTTTGGTGTATCTTAATTCTATAATTGGGTGTTTATATTTTTAGAGAATTATCGTACTTTCCATATATTTCTAAGGTAGCTGTGATAGCCGTTACGTTCCCTACGAAGTAGTCTTTTGCGCGGAATGCACCGAAAGACGATTTACCAACGAATTGATAATTAATCCAATAAGAGTTGAAAAATATGTTCGAGGTAGGGATCTAGATATCCCCTTAACTGGACACAAGCGATGCATGTGCAGCTAACAGGCCGTGTGATCTCATCATGGCTGCATAAACGGCCAGTGCATCTGCCTGTTAGGTCGGGGCTTAGGCACTGGTCTCACCTCGAGCTACTAAGCTATGAACTATGGGCTATAAACACGAACAAAAGATACGCAATCCCGTAATAAAAGAGACACTGCGACACTCGCCCGGCGGTGGTAGATGGCCGAGTATGGCCGTGTCTTTTTTATTTACACGGGAGTGCGTATCTTTTGTTCGTGTTTATATATAGCTTGGTAGCTTGCCGTGAGACTAGTGCCTTAGGAGGAAAGAAGAGCTGGCTGACTCTATTTTCAGATCAGATTTAATATATCTGAATATAACCTACGACAAAGATCTCAAAAACGATTTACTGTTTCCTTCTTCAACTAAGGAAACTAAGGAATTTTAGAAATGGAATGACAATGAGATATTGTTCAATTATATCCTTAAAATAATGAAACGAGATTTTTTTAAATCTTAATGATACTGTGAAGTGGTTTAGATACACCTAGATCAAAACAGCATTAACTCCAAATTTATCTGTGTTTTAGATAAGGGTATATTCGTGATCTACAAAGTTCAAATTAAATAATACATACATTTTGAGTTAATACTGTTTTGATCTAGGTGTGCGATATGTACCTATGTCTGGTTGCCTGGAAGAGGCGGTATATCAGCATTTTGAAAGCATTACCTGAAAAAAAAAAACAATTATTAATTTGCATGAAAGAATATAACAATACATTAAAATACAATAGACATAGACAATGGCATTTATTAGTATTCGTTTTAAATTACAGTTACGGTATATGCAGGTAATGTGGCACATTTATAATTTAGGACTTTTAGGAGCACTGTTAGCCGTAGAGTTAGTAGATCTAAAAAATCGACACATTCCGCCATTTTGAAATAAAATAGTACATTACGACACAAGTGCGAAAAACATGAAATTCGAAACAAGTGGCGATGTTTTAAATCGACACGAGTTACGAATTTTCTTTTTGCACGTGTCTCGTACGACGTTTTTTAGTACAGATGGCCCTCCGAAGTTTTGGACCTGACGTAAAATGAGCCACTTCTTGCACTAGAGCCTAAAAAAGACATCATCTTTATTAAAAAGGATATTATGTCCTATTTTTCTCACAAAATCTAATGAGCACACGGGCCCATTTTTCAAAAGCTTGTAATTTGTAACACAAGTGGAAGTATCTTTTTGACACTATTAATTAGATAAGGACTTCCGCTTGTATTACAAGTTACACGCTTTTGAGAAATAGGCCGCAGATCAAGAGGAGGACACGGAAAGTTAGGCATATAAGCGGATTTTAGGCAAAACTGAAACGGATACTTTTGCTTACTTGTTCCGCATTATTAATTTTATTTATAGCACACATTTAACATGAAAGGCCTTTCCACGATTTCATAAAAGGCCGTTTTATTCATGACGGAGAGTAAAGTCATTAAATTTGCATACCAACGAAGGTAATTCCTATAATTCCGATGCAGCTATAATTATAATGCGCTGATTGGATTCAATGTACTATGGTATGATTATTTGATTAAATAAATATCGTGTTCGAATAAAACTGCATTATTTTTCTGCCTTCTATTAATGAATGTTATATTTTGTCTGTGTCCCAATTTTGTTATTTTAAGCGCTTGATTTCAGCTATCATAAAAAAAACGTTTGTTATACGGAAGCCTCCACAAATATATATTTTATGATTTTTTTAGTATTTTTTTTATAGTGGCAACAGAAATACAGCATCTGTCAAAATTTCAACTGCCACAGCCTAGTGACAGACGGACAGACAGACAGACAGACCTCCGCCGCCCGCCTTAGTAATTGGGTCCCGGTTCACCCATTGGGTATGGAACCCTAAAATAGTACATTACGACAGAAGTGCGAAAAACGTTTTTGCACGTGTCTCGTACGACGTTTTTAGTACAGATGGCCCTCTGAAGTTTTGAACCTGACTTAAAATTACACACTTCTCGCACTAGAGCCTAAAACAGGCACCATCTGTACTAAAAACGATAGATAAATAATAAATTGAAGTTGAACTAGAATTATAAATATTGGATGTCATATACCAAAGAAAAAACGACCAAGATCTGGCGAACGTATTGTGAACCAACTCGGACGTACCAACGTTCGAGTTGAACTAGTCCGTTGAACTAGAATTTCAATATTTTTTTTGCGGAGTTCAGCTTATTATACAGATGATATTGCCTGTGAACTGTACGGAGTCTGTACCTAGTTGTATTATTTGAAATTAATAAAAGCGCGCGGGTCTACCAAATATTGAAATGCTCGTAGTTGATTTAAATATATGATATTAATAACTGATAAATTGAAACGTTGCAACTCCCGAGGCGTCCATTTTGAGTGAGCTCAAATTTGCATTCTGAATTGGTTAATAAATGAATGTTCACCATTACTGTAATGGATTGGATGGGCTTAAGTCTCGTGTTTGGTTGTAAGACAGATATAATAATATATCAGCATCCGTAGGTACGCATTTTTCTATAGTTATACAAATCGACCTGGTCCCACGGTAAGCTCAATTAAGACTTGTGATGTGGGCTATGCGACGATACATACAGGGTGTTTTTTTTTCGACCGTTCAAATTCTACGTAGTGAATGTGTAAGTCATACTGACCAACTTTTACTATGGGGACAAAGTCGAAATCGCGAAAAAAAAATCAGCTGTTTCATACATTTCGGCCGGCGTAATGCCGCCAATTTGTATGAAACAGCTGATTTTTTTTTCGCGATTTCGACTTTGTCCCCATAGTAAAAGTTGGTGAGTATGACCTACACATTCACTACGTAGAATTTGAACGGTCGAAAAAAAAACACCCTGTATAAGGGCATTTTCACTTTTAGGGAGACCCAATTATTAGCGTGACATTAAAAAACTTTAATTGCAGTCACGTTCGTAACGACAATTAAGTACGATTAGGAATTATAAATATTAGATGTCATATACCAAAGAAAAACGACCGAGATCACCTAATGTCCGAGTCGGGGATCGAACCCACGTAGGTACTCAGCTTTCGTGGCTGAGTACGTGGTGGCAGCACCAGCTCTCTCTAGCTATTCTAGAAAACTGTAAAGTATTCTAATAGGAGGTGCAGGCATGTATTGCTTGCCCTTAGAGAACGGTCAAAGGCGCCTAGCCTTGTAAGAGATTGCATATACCCGAGAAATTTGACCGGTGGTTGCTAAGACCGAGTGGCCGAGGGGTACAGGCATCAGCCGCGAAAGCTGAGTACGTGGGTTCGATCCCCACCTCGGACATTAGGTGATCTCGGTCGTTTTTCTTTGGTATATGACATCTAATATTTATAATTTACATATATAGTATTAAGTAGTGTGACTACTGGGGGAAAATAAAAAGTACAAATCAAAATATTTAGTTAATAAATAATTTGATTTGTGTTTTCGCAATACGTTCTAGGATTAGGAATTTAAGCTTAATCGGCGTTTTAATATTATAATATCGCTTATAGTTTATAAAATTACCCAGAACCTCGTTTTTATTTTTCAGTACATAGACAATCGTGACCAAGAAACAAATATTGTGGGGACCTGGAGCCCACGAGATATTTAAAGGGCTTAAGAAGCGGCTCGTAGACGCCACGGGTGACCAGAGAGCTGGCTGTTACCTCGCCCAGCGAATAGCAATTGCTATTCAGCGGGGTAATTCCGCCAGCCTTCTGGGCACCCTACCATCAGGCACAGAGCTCGAGCCTTTTTTTATTTGTAAATATTTGTTAATGTATCGTTTTTGTACAGATAGTTTTATTTTTTAGTGTTAATTAATTTTATTCTATTTTTATTTGTATATTAACCGGTGTGATTGATACGAGTAACAACCCGGAAGCTTCATGGGGTTACCACCAACTAAGCTACCGCTGACAAGGACTATAGTACCTATACAGGGTGTAAGTCTAATACGGGCGAAGCTCTTAGGGTGTTAGTTTACGACATAATAAGTACATCCCAATAACTTTTGCTTAAAACAAGAGCAACAAAAGGACCATGCGTCAAAATGGTCCTGAAACCAACAGCATTGATAGTTATGCCAATAAACAGGTCTTAAAATCTACTTTATTTCATTATATGGGCACAAAGTCAAATTCCATTGCAGAACTAAGATATTTTGTATTTTAGTCGTGGTGAGTACGAGCTACGATAAATTCATTCAGAGTTTATTTGATTTTGGGGGGTAGGTATTGAACAAACCTAATTAAAAAAATAATGTAGGAATATCGATATTTCCATTAATTATGTTCGTTCGGTGTCATTTCTTGTTGAATATCGTGTTTTACTTATCATCATAATATGAAAACATGGCAATAGAAGGACGCCGTTCGGTTTTGCAACAGCGGCGATATATTTTAGAAGAAAACTTACCTGATTTAAATATGAATATCTCAGTTCTGCAATGGAATTCGGCTTTGTGCCCATATAATGAAATAAAGTAGATTTAAAGACCTATTTAATGACTTAAATTTCAGCTCTGTTGGTTTCAGGACCAGGCTCCATACAAAATTGCCCATGGTCCTTTTCCATACAAAATAATTCGACGCGCAATGTAGAGCAACATACGCGAGTTAAACACTCGTTGACAGCTAATTTCAAAAGCAGATGACATAACTGTCATATCAACAATAACAAATGTTACCTACATTGCTGCTCCGATAATCATAAAAAAAATTGTAGGGCCATAATTAAGAGTAACTTAAAAAAACCTTGTAATCCATGATTACACTAATGAATGCTATGCCTGGTTTAATTGAAAACCCATATTAGACTTACACACTGTATAAATCGCGAATAATATCTCGCTCGTAATCAACCGAAATGCACGCCAACGTCGGCAACTATTTAGCAGCTAAACATGCAAGCAGCAACTACTAACTTGATTAGTAACTGCCATTACTACTATCAGCACAAATCGCATTCAATTTCCAACGTTAAGTTCACTCCCTAGAGTCTAATACCGCCAATCAGGGTAATGCTAGTAAAATTTGCGCTCTGGTGCAAAGTTTCAATTTTCCACGGAAAACCCGGTGAGTAAGGTGCAGTTTCAAAGTGCACCATGTTGGTTTAACTTGGCACCAAATATTGGCGGTTCGTCAACAGCAGTCGAGGCAAAGTTTAGAATTTTGCCCGTAATACAATAATTTGTGTTTGTTGTTACTTTATAATGTGGTTTTAGAGCTGAGACTACTGAATCGTGTTACTTTTACCCACCCGGCCTGATTCACAATCTCTGGATAAGTATATCTGCCAGATAATATCACAATCTTGTCTCCAGGCATATTTAAAAGAAAATGACAGCTAACATTTATCTGACAGATATATTTTCCCACAATGTCGTAACAGATGTGCCTGTCATAGAAAAATTCAACTGCGAAAGACTCTGGTTGTCTGGATTCGAACCCGCTTCCTCTGGATTGCCGGTCCAACGTGCTTCCAAATTACGCTCGGGAACTTGTCAAAGTGACGCAATCAAATTGTAAGAAATCTTTTCATACCGCCTATTCGAATACGGGCCTTTTCTTCCCTGCTGGGAGGGATCAAAGTGGAACTTTTCTGTTCAAGGACTTTCTATTGCCAGCCTAAAAAATACAATGAAATATGAAAATAAACAGTACGTTCATAATTGATAAAAAAAAATTCAGAATCGATTATTTGCATAAATATTAAATATGTGATATATCTTTTATTTTTCTCATACGTGGTGTGAAAAGCAGTACCTATGTGTCACACGGTATCAAAATTATTTCGTCTTGGGCATTAACGCTTGAATCCTTCATTACGCTCAGGATTCAATATACGCCCACGCCGGAAATATACCATTTTGATCCCTTGTGATACAATCTACTATTTCCTACTTGTCATTTTGACAAGGTTCTAGAGCGGCCTAGGGTTTCAATTGGTTGACTGTACATTGTGCACCTAGGGATCAGCCATGCTATTCTCTTATTCGCACATTCGACGCTGCGTTCGTCAACGAGCTCGACGTCGAGACAGCCTTGTCTAAAATCCTAGCTGTTTTATTTGACATTAGGAATCGAGGCTGTGAGCGAGGTTGTGGGCGAGTTCGTCGCTGTTTTTCGTTAGTGAATACGAAGTTTGTACATTAAACGTCAAACTCTCGACGCAGTGTAGTTCCAGCTCACGCCGCATTCGTCGCCGAGCACTAGTGTCGTTCAAAGTACATTAGTGAATACTATTTTTAAGCTCGACGCTGCTGCAGCGCTGACACAGCGCTGACACAGCGCTGACACAGCGCTGACAGCAAGGCGGTTTCCTTAGTGAATAAACTTCAAACTTCAAACTTCAAACTTTTTATTTGCTAGAACACACGTACATAAAAGATCTTAAAGTTACAAAGTTTCAGTGCATTCGACCAAAGGCATGCAAAAGTAAACAAATAAAATGAAAGCTACAAAATGTCAACATAGGTACCCTACCTTCGATAATTTATACTTAGAAAATAATAAAAATTAAAATATCAAAATAGAGGGTAGGTCAAAATTACATATAACAGATTGTCTGTGATTATACATTTAAATGTCAATAGAGAAAAGTAACTGCCTAATACTAGATATTAATATAATAAATCCAAATTGTCAAATACTCGTATCAAATAGTATAGATAATTGTATTAGTCATTGTATTGCTTTATGTCAAGAAATTCCGTTACAGAGTAAAAACTATGTTCACTTAGAAACTTAACTAAGTTTTTCTTAAAAATAATTTCGTCATCTGTCAGCCTTAGTGACTTCGGTAAACAATTATATATTTTCGGCGCCATTCCGAAAATACTTTTTTGGAAAAGAGCCGATTTACCGGGTACTGGGAGTATCTTGTCACGGTTTCGAGCCCCCGTAATGTGCGTGAATAAGTGCATATTTCTTTTAACAAAAAGGGCTGTTTCGAGAATGTACAAATCAAATACAGTGAGCAGTTTAAGTTGCTTAAAATATGGTCTACAGCTGTCAGTGCGTCTTAGCTTACAAATGGATCTAATGCACCGTTTCTGACCTTTATGAACATCAGTGGCATAGCTGGAATTGCCCCAGAAAATAATCCCGTACCTTAAGGCTGAAGATATATAGCCATGATAGGCAGACATTACAGCATCATGGTTTACGATCTTGTTTAACATAAACAAAGCACCTAAATAACACTGCACCTTTCAATTGGTATTGACCTCGAGAGTGGCCTTGTAGTAATTATGTTAGTTTGCACAAGCTCAATATTTCCATGAATTATTCCTTACGTAAAGAGCAATGTATCACACTCACGGTCATATTCTGCAGCAGCTATAACCAGTAGGAATAAGTTGGCAATATGCCCGGGCAATAACCACTGCATCCCGGTCAAGAGGCTGTGTCAAGGGCCGGGCAAAGCTGAACGGTTTTATTTTATACTCGGTTCGCTTCAGACACGTTCGCTAAGCGAAATTAATAACCATGAAGGCAGGACTCAAAGGTAGTACTAATACATGGCTGTATAGAAGTTCAGACTTGAATTATTCTGAACGCTTACCTACGCCACGGTTTAGCTTGTTTAGTGTACAGCTGAACGGTTTTTAAACTCGGTTCGCGCTTCAGAGACACGTCCAGGCGCGGATCCAGGGGGGGGGGGGGGGGGGCACTTGTCCCCCCTGACACAGGACTTAGGTATGCCTAGGTGCTGTTTTAAGTATAACATACTATCTGATATAATATACCCTGAACGAAGTCTTGGTTCTGAGCCTGGACACGTCGCGCGAAGCGAAATGAATGCCCACGAGGCCCATAGAGTGCTCACAAATATCTGCGCAGGCCTCTATTATCATAGCTTTAACAGTGGGTTATGCGCTAAACTGTAACATCAGTTACCAATTCTTTTCTGTTTTCTAAAAAACTCTCGTGAGAGATAATAACTACAAATTTAATCAAACGGTTAAGCGCACGTGTATTTAGTCACTACGCGCGACATATTTCGGAGAGCCTATAATAAATAAATAAAAATAAAAATAGCTTTTATTCTCTGACTTAATTTACATTTCACCTTATGTATAAATATATGTATTTTGGGTTCTTCATATTTACAGTTCCTTTTTATTTATTCATTTGTTTTTTTTTTGTCAGGTTGTCATTGACATAGGCCTCCTCCAAGTGGCCTGCGCCACTTCTCACGGTTTTTTGAGCATCTTCTCCAGTTCTCAGGCAAATCATCTTCCCAACTTTTATAGGGTTTTTGTTGTAGTCGCTTCTTTTTCCTTGGGTACCATTCTGGATACCATTCGCTTCATATTTCGGAGAGCCTATAGGTCGCCATTAACAAGCAGTGACCGCGTTAACGCCCAGCGAATTTTTTTTTGTATGTTTTTATATTAATTCATCAAATGTATGTTTCCGTATGCCTATCCCTACAGCACAGGTAGAATATCTAGATGCTCAAGCTCAAGTTTACTAGCTGATGTTACAGTCTTCTTCTGATGTGCCGTGTGGTGACGGCAGCAAGAATACATTTGTCACCACCCCAACTCTTCCCGCTGGTGTCGTAAGAGGCGACTAAGGGATTGAAGTGTCATGGACACATTACTGCGATTGCCAATCCGCTTACCCAGCGTGACGATTATAGGCATTTATCTTCAAATGCGTCTATACCAAGGAGGTTGGAACTCTTAGGGCGCCTATAGAGAGACGGCGTGACAGACAAAACCCGTGCCGCGCATATGCGTTTTACACATATGTGCTGTCAGTACCTCTCGGGACGTCATGGGTATATAAACTATAAAAATATACCAAGAATGCCACATTGCTCTGTAATCTGGTGCAGGAACCAGTCTACGTACGTTATTAAACAAAATTCAAACGTTTCCTATCACAGGTAAGTAAAAAAAGTTATATTAAATTCAATATAAAATTAGTATGGGCGAGAGACATAGTGAAGAGACACGACGCCGAAATTGTTATCGATAGTCTATGTAAACTCTTACAACTAAACGGTGTTAGTAGAAATTCAAAATTTGTTCCCGAGTTACGGACGTTTCCTATGTATAATATAAGTAAATATAATTATGTGTATTTCTCTATTTAAGTACATATATATATCGTCGCCTAGCACCCATAGTACAAGCTTTGCTTAGTACTAGGGCTAGGTTGATTTGTATGAGACTGTCCCCCAAACATTTATTTATTTATTTATATTTAGCAATAATATAATATTTATCTAGAGTGCAGACAATGAAGCAACTATACAAAAACATATAGTTTAAGAAATTCTGAATTAATTTTTAGATTTCCTATAGAACCATGTGTCAGAGAACGCTGGATAACGGCGACTGGAAAGTTGAACTGGTTTCCGCAAAAACACGACACAATTTGTTCGGACCACTTCCAAAATGACTGTTTTGTAAAAACAAATCCAAGATCTATATTGTCATCCAATGCCTGTCCAACTTTAAAACTCCATCCTGCGTTTGACAAGGCAAGTTAGCTTTGCTAAATAATTTTATTATGTTTTAAAAGTAAAGTACCTTTTAAAGGATTTCTGATGTTATCTGTTAATACATATTAATTTAATTATGTAATTTCCAGGTGTTTCTTGTCCCAAGTAACCCATCTGATAATCTTTCAAGAAAACGTAAAACGGTACAATTTACGAATTTAAAAATATCTTTATACATTTATACATCTAGTTAATCTGTCCTCATATATAATACCTAAATTACCTAACCATCTAAACTCCTTACAGTTGATCGTTTAATTTTAGTTCCCATTTATAGTTACAATTTTAATTTAAGCACCTATGATATACCTACATTTTCTTTTTGCGTTTTATAACGTAATATAAGTAGATATAGTTTGCACACCTTGAACAAACAAACCAATGCAAAGGTAACATATATAACTAGACGGCCTAGCCTTACCCTTAACACTTGTTATTTAACTTTAACCTTAAAGCTAACAACTTAATGTAAGTAGGTACTTATTGTAAATATAAATTCAAATAAATGTATAAATTTTACTGTTTTTATATCATTCATAACGACATCATTTTAGTGAGATTTTAAAAATGAGAATGTTTGAATAGCTTTTTTCAAGTAACATTTTTAGTCAAATAACTGTTGGTTTTAATATATCGATAAAAATATCGAGCCATACCACAACACTATTTACATTAACATGTCAAAATTACCTGACACGGTCGATTTCTATGAAAATGACAGCCAAGGCCGCCTCTATCTCTAAGGTTACATACTAAAGAGGTCCGTGCTCTGTGGTCTATACACATAGTTTGATAGTGAGGGTTAGGTGGTCAAACCCGATAAGTCAAGCAAACCGATTTTTCGAACTGAAATTCCATCTTTATAAAACTGCCTTGATGTTATTATTTCAATGAAAAAATATCTAGACTTATCTGGTTTGACCATCCAAATCTCGATAGGATAGGCTTACGTCCAGTAATGGACTGAAAAAGCCTGATGATGATGTTACAGTCTTGTGGATTTACTTATGTTTAGCTCTTTAGATATTTTACATCACACTTGCTGTCTAAGCGCGCCATTGCTTGCATTCGTAGCGGGAGTAATAGAAAAGTGAAATTCCCTAGGGAGTAATAGAAATTACAGTACGTCATTTAATAATATTTTGTCTTTAAACTTATTTTTTTGTCGGCAAGTGTGATGAAAAACATTGTATGCATCACGGTCGGTAAGCGGAATACTAACTCAATTCATTAAAAGCCCTCCGCCTACGGCGTCGTGCTTCTAACACTCTCGTTAGTAATTCCGTACTTACCTCCCTTGATGCACAATGTATTTTAGCACCGTCTCCGTTCCAATATATCAGATAGCGACTGTAATCTTTACGGCACAGACAAATTATCAAGTCATTCTGTCCCGAAACAAGGACTTCCTTCCCGTTTATAAACCAGATCGTTCAAAGTGCAGATACCCCAATAAAAAGCCCGTGTGTCGCGAAATAAAACATTTACGCCCCCCAACAGAGGGTGTATGATTCATGGCCTCCCCTCGGACGATTTGATAATTATTCTTAATAAACCCCGACAGGGGGAATTATACGGCCCTTTCTGGGCTGCTGATGTAGAACCACTGGATGCGAATATTGCTTAGTTATATAAATAAATAAAATAGCATACTATTCTTAGTTTTTGTACAAATCGACTTAGTGTCGATTGTGTATGTGTTATTTGTAAACTCACAAAACAAGCTTAAGTTGGACGTATACCCGTGGGCTGCTTAAAACAAACAAAAAATGTTATATGACTTTTGTCATAATTGCGAAAAAATTTTATTTTTTAATTTATTTTCTTTTTTTTAAATGTATTTTAACATAAAAAGTAGGTGTTATTCATACAACTAGCACTTACAAAGAGTGTTAAGGTTTTTTTTTACAAAAACCTCATTTTTTAGAGGTTTGATTTCTCACTTTTTGACATCTATTAATGAGGTTAGTGAAACTATTCTCCATAATGGCACCAACGCCGTTAATAGTTATTTATGTGGCTGGCGCATAATAAGAGGCATTAAACATGAGTGTGGTTTTATGAAACGAGCCGTAGGCGAGTTTCATAATAAGATCACACGAGTGTTTAATGCCTAATTATGTACAGTCACATACATAACTTTATCTACATCCATATCATTAGTTTAGAATGACAATTTACCTTTATTTTCATTGATATCCACTAAGTAATTACCTCTAAATATAAAAATTCAAATCAGTTGAAATCACTCAATTTGAGTAAGGATATCCTACAATAAATATTTATTGAAAAAAAAACAACAAAAAGAAGTTGACTTCATAATGTTAAAATTAATATCATGACGACGATACTTTAATGTCAACATTATGATGCACTGTACTCTGCCTGTACTTTAATGTTAACATTATGATACAGCCACAGACACCGGTCTCTTAATATAGGTCATTACATTACCGCTTCTGAATACATAACAGGGAAATTATGATATTCCTGTAGATAAAAAGACATTTTGTACTGAGTAACAATTATTACAAAATACGTTTTTTTTTAAATTGGTAATAACTCTGAAACTAGGCGATATCCAGAAAAGTTTATATAAGACATTATAGTTTCTAAATGTGGTCAGGAATACACTGTTAAAATCGGTCGTGTTTAAACAGCCCACGGTGCATAATAATATACATGCTTATACTTTCAGTATTGAGACAACCAAGAAACGCGAAGCTTCCTTTATCAAATACATAGATATTATACATTTCTGAACTAAAAGTGTAATAGAGAATTTACAGGAGTTTTACATTCACTTTAAATTCTTATTAAGTAGTTAACTTAGCTTTTTACACTAAAATTTAAAATGGAAACACGTGTGCGAACATATGCGTGCCGTATAAAGGTGCATTCAGACCAAACGAGCATTCGTTATTCTATCCCCCACTCCACGAAATCAACGTATCACGTTTTTTTTTTTTTTATACCAAGTCGGTGGCAAACAAGCATACGGCCCGCCTGATGGAAAGCAGTCACCGTAGCCTATGGGCGCTTGCAACCCCAGGGGTGTCACATGCGCGTTGCCGACCCAATAAGAACTTGTACGTTTTGTGTAACGATAGAATTTCGTCGAGTAGGGGGTTAGAATAGCGAATGCTCGTTTGGTCTGACTGCACCTTAATACGTAATGCTCATGGTTTGGATAAAAATCTGCGCCTCATTGCTTTGAACTGTATAATTCAGAACAAAGAAGTAATTAATCGCAAACACAAAACAAATAAGGTTAAATAGTTCCCGTTAATTTATACAGGCAACGCAATTTCAAGTTAATTGTTCACACTAATTAAAACACGTCCAATTGTACAATTAATCCGATTGATATATCTCATTATCAAATGACCCGTTAGTCGGCGAATCAACGATATATCCCGTCCGAAATTGCTGCCAATTGATCGCCACTCAATAACAATTAAAGACACGATTTGTTTGTCGCATCCAGTTTCGTATATCGTTTGTAGCTTAGGGTTACCATATTTGGAAAGGACTGATAAAGTCCTTAAAATTCTTGCTAGCTCATAATATTTAGTCATAATGGCCTTGCTGTAAAGTAAATTAGAATTAAACATGATAAGAAATGCGAAATAGCGGGGCTAATTTAGTGTTGGCAATTGACAAAAAAAAGCATTAAATATTATAATGATTATCTCGAATGAGAGTTGAGGATTTTTTTAAATGGAATAGTAGGCAAGCGAGCAGACTTATCGCCTGATGGTACGCGATCACCGTCGTATTACAAGTGCGTCGCCGACGTTGAAGATGGGAATATATTCTTTTTTTGAAGGTTTGAATCGTAACGGTCCGGAAATACCGCAGACGACAAATCGTTCCAGAGTTTAGCCATTGGAAATTTCTAGAGAAATGCACAGTTGACGTTATAGAGTGCCTATATTTGATTTCTATAAATCTAAGCTAAAAGCTTTCATTCGCCAAATAGTTTTAGGCCAAGATAAGTTACTGGAAGTGGGTCGTCTCCAACTCTAGAAGTATAATGCTTGTTACCAAACGATTACGACGCGTCACTTTTGACGTTACAGTGCATAATAGGTTCCGTACCTACTCAAAATGCCAATGCTCCCCCCTGACACTGGACTTATGTATGGTTAGGTGCTGTTTTAAGTATAAAATACTATCAAATCATAGGTCAGCCCCGCCCCCCCCCCCCAAACGAAGTCCTGGATCCGCGCCTGAGTGAAGTTAAATGGAGTAATTTTATTAATGAGTCCGCACCGATTGTGAGGTTGTGTTACTCGTATTTCCTTGCCCAAAATATTCCTGTAACATGAGGGATAATCCATCCAACTGATGGTCACCCTAGTGGCGCGATTGTGTGCAAGCGTGCGTGAACACATGAATACATGTGTTTGTGTACATGTGTTGCGGTGTGTTGTGTCTGTGATAGTATTCCTAATCAATTATTGGCGCGGTTGGATGACATTTTGGAGAATTGCTGTAGTTGATTGTGTAGGGTTTCTCTTCATTTTGGGAATTCGATACCTACAGATTATTACTATTAGTGACATTCGATATCGACCATTGGTTTCTGATTAACCACACAAGCGATTATGCTATTATTGCTAAATTAATATTTTATTTCACTGATGATGCAAGCAATCCTGTAAAACATTGAAATTTATTAATAAAATTCCATGTGTTAAATTTCGGCCAATGTCGTACTCCAAGAACCTTACAGTAAGAGTATTAACATCACTACAATAATGTAAAGGTGCGGTTAAACTAAAAGAGCACTCGCTGTTCTAACCTCCCACTCTACGAAATTCGATCGGTACGCAAAACGTGATTGGTTGATTTCTTAGAACGGGCGCTAGAACAGCGAATGCTCTTTCTGTCTGCACGCACCTTTAAACAAAGTCACTTTTTCTGTCTTTAGATCCCTATGCATGCTTAAATCTTTAAAACTACGCAACGGATTTTGATATGATTTTTTAAATAGATAGAGTGATGATTTAAGTGAAAGTTTTTGTATCAGTATTGTACCCGTGCGAAACTAAAATAAATGTCATTCCCGATTTTACATAAATCAACAAACATTAAAAATAGTACATTGTGCATCAAGGGAGGTAAGTACGGAATTACTAACGAGAGTGTTAGAAGCCCGACGCCGCAAGGCGGAGGGCTTTTATGACTCGAGTTAGCAGTGGCGTGCACACAGTTTTGAGACAGGGTAGACAAAAAAAAGGACAAGTGCGAATCGGACTCGTTTTTATAAAATTATCTATAATATTGGCAAAAAAAATCACGTATATTGTATAGGAGGCCCCTTAAAATAAATATCTATTTTATTCCTTTTTTTAGTATTTGTTGTTATACTTAGTGGCAATAAAAATTCATCAACCCTAAAAAGCAAGTAACTTACCAAAAATGTTGTTTCTCACTAACTGCAGATCCGACGTAGCCCGGCCCTTTTCAACAATTTCTTTTTTTTTTTTGTTAATGGAAAGCTTTGAGAAAGCATTGTTTATTATTTTTTGTACATACACACCATCACTACAGCTATCACATTTTAAATTGTTATCTATTTTTCAAACACTAACATTTTTCGCGGCACGGCATACGTTATCATTGTTATCAAGTTGAAAATGTAAACAAGCAATCTTGCAAAAGCGACTAAAAACATATGCTCGTACTTGCACGTCACTCCATAAATAAAGCAATTTTTTAAAATAGTCGCGTTATCTCCGCAATCTTGCGGAGTGTGAATATTGGTCATTCGGGAATCTTCGGCCGTCGTCGGATACTTTCGCCTTAAAGCCAGCGGCTAAATGTCTGTTAGTGTGCGTTACTTGGCATCAAAGTGTGCACGTTTTTATAGGAAAGCACACTACGCTGTACATGCGTCAACTGCGGCACACTGACGCACACATATAAACGTTTTAGACTCAAATGTTTTCTGTCTTAGCCGCCAAAAGCCGGTAGCGGCGCTAGTTCCGCGTCGATGTTCGCACATATCGATTCGCGCGTCAGCGAAAGTGACGATTTACCGATAGAATCGATAGATGGAGCTATTTTACACTTAAAAATTATTTATTGATTAAATGATTGTGCACTTATATTATTTTATGAAATATGGAATTAAAACGGGTAGATAAAAGTATCCCAGTAGGGTAGACAGTGTCTTTCTGTCTATATGAAGCGCACGCCACTGCGAGTTAGTATTCCGCTTACCGACCATGATGCATACAATGTTTTTCATCACACTTGCCGACAAAAAAATACATTTTAAGAAATAACATTATCAAATGACGTACTGACATTTCTATTACTCCCTAGGGAATTTCACTTTTCTATTACTCCCGCTGCGCGCGCACACATTGGCGCGCTTAGACAGCAAGTGTGATGAAAAAAAACATACAGTCGACTTGACTTGACAACCTTCTCCTTTTATTGAAGTTGTTGAAAATAAAATATCCCACCGTTGATGCTAGCATTTGCCTGTTGTCAAGTAATACTAATACGTATCTGACTTTATTACACTGGTGTACACTGTATAAAAAATTACTGTAGACTAAATTGCTCTAACGAACTTCATTCAATTAAGTTGATTTTAATACTGCCGGTACAGTACGTTAAAAGTAATTCGTAATAAATTGCCTCCTAATTATGTCCCGTATTAGATAGGTAAGGTTTGTCCAGCTAATCATTCATGTTAAATGACCCCTGAAAACCTTGGCACACCATTTTCAGTCCAATATACTCGCCCGAGTTATGAAGTTTTTAATAGTTATAATTTTACTATTTTTACTAAACTACTGTTCTGGGAACCAATATGTGACAAATCTTATCAGCGTCAAAGAATGCAAAAACCCAAACCCACCATACATACAACCAGCACCTTATGTGAGTGATTTCAGAATCTACAAAAGCAACAAGGGTCATAATCTTTTGAGCATAAATTTGACGGTGGAAAAAGACATACAAGGAATTGATAAAGAAGGGTTGATTCAGTTCGGTAACGAAACACCTACAGGTGTCAAATGGATTATGACTATTAAGAATATAACTTGTACTAGTACCATAACTAAAAAATATTTCCAAGAATTGAAAATTTCTATCAAAGGATGCAAGATACGAAAAGGAAATTATAATGCGAAAGATATAGATGTTGTGAATATGGAGAAGGCATTTCCAGGGACCATGGGACGAACGTATGGTAAGATGGCATCGAAGATATCGATATTTTCGAAAACTAACACGATAGCGTGTTGGCAAAGTCGTGTCGATATAGAGCCTTTGAAGAAAAGGAAGGAAGTGTCTTCATTTTGATATTGTGGAATGCTGCTGTTATTGTGGAGTGGAGTGCATCGCATTATTTTTGGAAATGCTGTCAGATCTGGCCTCCATGATATAGGTCTTGCCTAACGTGGGGATCATTACAAAAAAGCTTATCAGTACAGTATGCAATATGTTTTGCAAATATATTTATATATTTCGTTTTTAGTTTTTGATTTGAAGTAAATATATTCCCTCAATCCAGTACACTCAGGACATTACATTTTATGCTAGAACGACTGCACATTTTATGTAAGAATCATTATTTATGCTCTTTTATGACTTAATTTGGATTCTTAAATTCATTGAATATTTACGTTTAAATTATATTCTAATGTTGGAAAAAGTGATTCGTCATCGTTTAAATTTACACCCAGTACTTTCACGATGAAAATTAATTCCTGTAAATTATTAACAACTCTACGTATTTCATTTGTTTATGTTTAATCAACCAACAACTCAGTTTACTAATCTGTTAATCCGATACTATCCTTTTAACAATAGGCAATCTGCTTTTACTTGAAATATTGAAATTGAAACGTTTTCAAGTATTTTGGATAGCTACTTTTCAACTTGTTTAGTAATGATAAACATCGGACGATTCAACCTGGGTGCTTAGACAAGTTGCCAATCGCTAACGCTTAATCGTCAATCGTAAACGAAAGGCAGCTAACTGTCTTTGTTGCATTAATATGAAAGAGTGACAGAGAGGGAAAACTACGATACGCTACTAAGCGTTAGCGATTGGCAAATTGGCTAAGCATCCGGATAATGATGATTTGCAACATACATCCGAAGTGTAAGGGCTATAATTCTCAAAAAAAATTACATTTGGCTCACGTCTTCTGATAAAAATTGGTAAACTGGTAGAGTCGATGATGCTGAGCAAGATCCACTGCATTTCTCAAAATGAAACGTTCCTTTTTTGTAACCAAAACTGTACAGGAACAAAAAAGGAACGTTTTTATTTTTATATATGTGTTGTACAAAAGCTGCATTTAACTCGCTGCCCAACAGTGTCGTAGCTACTTGGAACCGTTTACCAGATAGTGTTGTGACTGCTCCTTTGGTCAATGTATTTAAAAATAGATTGGACATATGGCTTTTAAACAATGAATTAGACACAAGTTACTAGTGATGTGATAAAAATTTACAAACTTTGAACTATATAAAACTGGACACTGTGACATAGGCTCATCAGCTGAATAGCTGCTCGCCTATAAATTAAATAATAATAATATACCGAAGATGTGATTCGAATGAATTTTTTTGAGAAATAATCAGGGGGCGTTGAAGATATCAACGGGGGCGGCAAGCCCCAAGGATTCTTGGAATGGAGAGCGCTGAAGCTGCTCTAGGGGGTGGGTGACACTGGTGACACCGGTGACCATTATATCAAACGTAATAAAATACTCTACAAAATATAACGCACTAAAATAAAACGAATGTAGAATTACCTACATTGGAATTCGCCATCGGAGATGGCGCTCAGTGGCCTATCCAACAAATCTTTACAAGCGTACAATTCTACAAAATTGTAAAAAAATCCATACATAAAGTAGACAATTTTGTAGAATTTTACGCATGTATAATTTTGTGGTTCTGGCCCCTGGTTGCTCACAAATATCTCAGCATGCCTCTATTGTTATAGCATTAGAGTGCATGTTCCTATATTTTTGAGCACTCTAGCCGTTTCGATATAATCAGATGGTTGTACATACGTGTGTATGACTATTGTAATAACTATTTATACTCACAGGGTGACAAAGGTCCGGATGGGACACTAAGTCGATCCAATTGGTGGGTAACCAAAGAAAGGAAAAGATTTACGCAATTTTCGGAGGCTAAAGTGTTGGGTTAACAGGAAATTACATTCGGAGTGGTAGCAACTGGCCACGACATTTTTCTGCCTTGTAGTAACCCTAAGCCCGGAGGCTACGAAAAAATTGCTCCGAGCCAGTTTGCTCAAACGGTTAATTTTTTTTTTTCTAAGATTCTGTACTTCAAAAAGAATGAACGGAATGCTTCGTCCGTCTGCCTGTCACGATCATTTATCTCTGGTACTATTCATAGCATATTACCACTCAATTTTAGGTATGACTTACACTAAAAGATGATCTGGGTCCGACCCTATCTAGTGTACACCACCCAGTTATAGGGTAGTTACCTGTGATAGATCCTAAAGAGAGAGATAGATTTTTTACATAGGTACTCATATTTAGTGATGGGTTGTTCCCGGTAACTTTCGCAACACGGTAAGGTGAATATTACCAAATAGAAACTTTCTCCATAGTAACATTGGGAAATGCCATGGAGTATGTGGAGGTCCGAGTGGGAGGCCTAAGTTTAGTAGTAGACGTCTTAAGGCTTATCTTTTGACGATAATGATAATTTATGAATTTATCACTTAATATGAAGATTGCCATCTGAAAAGAATGGTTCTGCGCCTTTGGATACCCTGTGGCTGTAGCATAGCTGGGTGATACAGCTTGTTAACAGAGTTGAAAGCCCAAGAGAATCCCTCTATAAACAAACTAATGTCTCTGAACCATGTTGACATGAAGCTCTACACCTTTGCGACTGACATAACATTTGATGGATTGCTTGAATTTTCAATTACATATTACATACGCCGTAATTATTTTAAAGCTAAGCGACACGATTCGATACTCCAATAAGATCTTTAAGGACCACCATCTACACTCAAGAAATGGTACCTGAATTGAGGGTATGAAGTGGGTATGAATTAAGGGTACTATATATATATGCAAAACACGAAGTAATAACTCAAGTTTCAACATGAGTCGTGAACAGTATAATACGTTTTTCTAACTCTATGAACAACTAACAATTCAATGCACCAAAAGTTACTTAAGAATGGACAAGTTATTTTTTTTTTGTATTTTCTGGGTTTATGTTTTTGTATATTTTCGCTTTAGGATATCCAAAACGATTTTTAAGACAAATTAATGAAATAATTTAAATGACCTCTTCAAATTGAAGTAATTAATAACGGCAATTTTGTCATTTCGTGTAAAATTAAATGACATTTATTACATTTAACGTTTTTAATAGCTTAAATAGCCGTTATCATTTCTGAAAAACACAATAATAATAAGAAAAAGCCACAAAAAATACAAAAAAAACATGACTATTTCTAAGTAACTTGTGAAGCGTTCAATTATTAGTTGTTTATAGAGTTAGAAAAACGTATTACTGTTCACGACTTATGTTTCACCCTGTATTAATAAAAAATAGTAATTCTTTTTTTTATAAGAAGTGGTGGATTCTGATTTGTTGTATAACACTTATTAATTACGTGTCCCATCATCAGAAAACAATTGCCATAAAAACTGTTAAGGCACAAGATGCTTCTTTATCCTGCCACGGCCTTTTGTTTTACGTAAGTACCTAAGTAGTAAATACACAAAAAAGATTGAAAAATCTAAGTGAAAAATCCACTACTTAAAAACATTTGACCAAACTATTTCGATTTTAAACAAAATTTCACCTATAACGGGCGATCGATGGAACTAGTGACGGATAATATAGGATTCGTTATTTGGTCCGTAACATGGCTTACTGACTGCGAAGGTTCATTAAACATGAACTGATTAAATACGTAGGTTTATTAATAATACACAGGAAATTCATCAGCAATATTACGTTAATGAATTGTCGACATGAAACATGAAAGCACTGGGTGTAAATTTAACTTATTACGAATAGAAGCTCTTTTAACATTAGAATATAGTTCGACGTATTTCTTACGAGGGCTGTTCCGAAAGTTTTTAGTTGCTCCGGTTCTATGCATGCGATTTAAATTAAATTTATATTATTGTGAGAGACATTTCAATACTTATTATGGTTAATCAATTTATGCATGTAATGGGAATAGTTTTTTTATTATATTTTTTTTACAAAAAGCTGTTTTGTATGAAATTTAACGTCGTATGGAAAAATTGGCCATTTTTGACACATTGAAGGATATTTTGTATAAAAATCTTTGAAAGCCGTACTTAAATATACCCGGGATAAATAATTTAGTTCATTTTGCATTTTTTAATTATAATTGGAGAACAATGATTATTGATTGAATGATTTTTACCAATATTCGAAATTCCAATTTTAGAGTTTACGATTTCTTTCGATGTCTACTCATTTATGATTAAAGTAAAGGATATCAAGTAATTTGTACTTTAAAATAATGGAAATATCTTCAATTACTAGTGTCTATAAAATAAAATAGTTTTATAAGCGAATGATGTTCATACCATCTCATTAAAAAAGTGTCTTAAAAACCGGTATCGTGGTCATTGGAGTAAGGCTCGACACGTCTAAGTAAAACAAAATAATAAAAATATCTAAAATTTTTACTAAAACAAATTTACACCGCCTAAAGCGTCATTGAAATATCCCTCAAAATGGTGTAAGTTTTATTGAAATAGCATGAATAGAACCGGAGCAACTAAAAACTTTCGGAACAGCCCTCGTAAATCATGCAGTAATTAAACCAAAATGCACGACCTGTACTGGGGTCTTAATTCGAAGATTATGTAACATGGGAACAAAATTATGTTATGCGATGGGCGTAGTTTGAATCCTTAAGGGTCGGATTCCCGATTTTGTCGTTTTAGACCTATTTTCGAACAAAGAATTTGTTAAGTAAATATTACTCTACAAACATATTTCTTACATGAACTTATTCAGAAAGAACCCATGCAGAGGCTCCAATTGATATTATATTTTATATTTACATGGATTTCCTAGAAATCGGCTGTAAATGTACCGAAAAATCAAAAAATTGCATATTTTTCGAACACGAAGCAATGCATATTTTTCTTTAACAGGCATAAAATATTCATGTTAATTTAAAAGCCAGATAACTGAATTAGTGCATCAGGGCATATTCATATTTTTCCTCATAAAGACAACGAAGAAATTTAATCCTTAATTTAAAATTGCGTATATTCTCCATACAAATGGCGACACGAGTCAAAATTCTCCTTTGACTCAGATGGCGCGAGCGCCTCCTCGAGGTCGGACGCACGCCAAATCGCTCCCGTTGACAGCTCTTTTTGACATTCAAAATGACATAAAATCATATACATATACGTCAAGTGATGCCAGTACTCAAAGTATCTTTAAATAAGTAGGGAAAATCAGAAGGAAGAAATTCTTTCGAACCCCATCATTTATTTAAGTTTCTTGTTATTTTTATGACGGAACACAAGAAAACTATAACAACTGATTCTAAATAAAACTCAATACTACCTAACACGTATAAGTTACATTCGCAAAAACGATTAAAAATGAAAAAAGTTTACGGATACGATTTGCTGTAATGGAGTTTATTTTCTATACTCTGGCAACAAAATACGTCATTTGAAAACACATGTGACGGCTAGAAGTCAAAACGATAGGATGTCAATTTAGTTGTAATAATAATAAGAAAGATAGAATATGTTTGTTATATAATTATATTAGTAGGTATACATATTCAAAGTGATACGAGTCTTTAATTAATGGTTGATTAGTGGAATAAAATCTGTGCTCATCGCCACCGCAATTTCTGCAGCCGCGATTTCTTGGTAAGAAAGTATATACCGCATCTTCTCAGTACATTCAATATGGAAAGTAAATTATTTTTGAAATAAAAATATGAAAACTGATAAACTCGCGTATATTAACTAATTTTAATATCTTTCCGACGTTTCGAACACTTTACAGGGTTCGTGGTCTGCGGATGACTGTTTTCATAGTTTTATTTCATGTGTAATCCTCGCGGTAACCGAAGAAAATATTATGCGTCTTATTTTTTATTTATTCAAATAAGTTATAGTATAACAGTAAAAACCATATCCTCGCGAACTACAAAGTACATAAACTTTAAGCTCAGCTTTAGATTTTGATGTCTGACCGGCAGTCGTATCATGGAAACTGCGGCTACGGCACACAAAATAAGCTGAACTGCACATAAATAAGTTCGGAAACGTAACTTATTGGTTTTTGGTTTGAAACTACAATGATTTATTAATATATTATAGTTATATTCTCTTTCCAGAAATGGCACGTACGCTTTACTGATAAATACTTAAATACTGAAGGATTCGCTGAGTGGCACAGGACTCTATCAATACGGACACAAAAGGTACCTACCTACTAGTTTCAATTCGTAAATTTCAATACATTCCTAGTTATTTATTCGTATTTTCTTTATTCTTGTTATTATACGATTTGAATATTAGATAATATCAATAATATGCATGAATTTATGGCCACAGCTGGATATAAATTTTTCACTTTTGTATATATATCTGCTAGCCAAAACTGTCACTACTCTTAGCAACCTCGTATGTCAGTATTGAATCAGAACTGAGATACGAGCTTTATTTCGATGACGTATTTGTTATTTTAGTTAGTTTTGTTTGTCAATTGGAGAATTATTTGTACCTATGGTATTAATATGTATCCGTGGAATGGAGTAAGCTTGTAGTGTTTATATTATTTTTGAGAAGTTTAGTAAAAACGCTTTATTTATATACGATATATAAAGCGAGTACCACTATTCACCTATTTGCGATTTTTTAAATCAGCCGCCCGCCCTATAGGCACAATTACGATTGTGGTTGCTAAGCAACGAAAAAAAACAACGGATGTCATTGCGGTTTCAAAGAAACTATGTATTACGTATTACTATATTTTTTCTTCTTGTTGATTATACTTGAAATATAATAAAATAAATCTTACAATAATGTGGTGAGTGTAAACACCGGTTCCGATCCCTCAGTTAAATTTTTATTCGTATGCCATTTAGAGTTTTAATAATACAGTCGTTTATAGTATAGTGTACGAGTATGTACCATTTAGATTTTTATCCACTGAACTGAGACAATTTCTCTCATCTTCTGAGATGTTTCTTTTGGTAGATAAACGTTTGACATATTACTGGTTGTTTCAGAGTCTATAAGCAGGACGCAAAGAGTGAGTAAGTAATCTTTACATTTTTATAGCATAAAGTATAAGTAAGAAGTATTTACTGATATATAGTTTGTGTACACAAATATCGTGTGGTGACGGCAGTAAGAATACATTTGTCACCACCCCAATTCTTCCCGCGGGTGTCACAAGAGTCGAAAAAGGGATTGAAGTGGCGATTTACATTTACCTCCTAATACATCCACACGCATAAGTAATAGGAGTGGCCTTTGTCTAGTTTCAATTCATTCTTATGGTTCCGTACCACAATGAAAAAACGGAAACTCTTACAGGATTACTTTCTTGTTCGTCTGTCTGTCAAAAGGTGATGATGTAATCCATGGAATTTCTCATATTATAAGCACACATAAAACCGTTTTGAGATTTATCAACCAATAATCCATTTTTCTTCAAAAAGTGATACTTCCTTACTTAGGGAAGTGGAACTGCCGATGAAGGCTAGAACGAAACTTCGGAACACTTTGGTGTTTTGTATGTATGTAACTGGTTATGCATTTTAAGCTAAGCAATGAAGATGGTTGTGTAAGTTATTGTCAATTACCAGTTCTGATGGGGTGTTTCCTTAGGAACCTTAGGATTCTGTATTATCATTTAAACATCAAGCATTTTCATTTATGCGTTTTAATGTAAGTAGGTGGAACTGCTGATAAAGACCAGAACGGAACTCCTTAACGACACGTGTTTCACTTTTGGCAGATATTTCTGATTGATTGTGTATGTTATGGAGCAAGTTCTGGACAAAGAACAGTTTAGATGGTAGGTTCCTTAACCCTTAAGGAATTAAGGGAACTGATAAATGTAGAGTATTTATGTAAGCTACTCTTTAAAAGAGGTTTCATACTAATGTAACTTTTTAGGGTTCCGTAGTACACTAGGAACCCTTATAGTTTTGCTCTGTCCGTCTGTCTGACCGCAGCATAGCACAGTGGCCGTTAGTACTAGATATCTGCAATTTGGTACAGATATACATAATATTAATTATGCCGACAAAGTGGTAAAATAAAAAATAGAAAAAAAAATTTCAAGTGCCTAACCTGGTGAAGTGTGAATGATTTTTTTATTTGCTGTAATCCTATAGTGTGCAATATCGTTGAAGAGGTCTTTGAAAAAAATAAGAGATTTTCAAACGAAGTTTTATTCTAAAGTCAATATTTTCAGAGATATACGAAAACTACGGAACCCTAGCATAAGCCAACATGCTCTTGGCCGGTGATTATTACCTCAGGAGCTGCTAATATTATACAGGTTGTTCTAAAGTAAAAAAAAGGAGTGTGGATTACAATGTGGCTAACAAGATTTAATCATATCACGTCACCAGACGAGTCGCAGTCGTCGTCGTCAGTGGCACAAGAGGAACGAAGGCTGTCATGAACTGTTCCTTGGTGAACCGAGGAAATTCCTGTTCTTAATAGTAACGCAAAAATTACGTAGGTACCTTGCATACATTTTAATGTTTTTAGTTAACCTCGTGCCTACATTAGGTACCTAGGATACATGTAGGTAAGAGGTAACTTCCGTGTTGCAATGCATATTGCACAAACAAAGTACCTAATAATAATGTTGCTTTTTTTCGGTAGGTACTGTTTTGATTATAGCACGAGCAAATACTCGTACACGTTTATGTGACGTAGGTAACCTCCAAAAATGGTAAATTACAAACATATTCTTGTAAATTCGACATTCCATTGCGTATATTATACATAGGTAAAAATAAATGTAAACAATTAGAGACTCAATTTATTGTTCATTTGAATGACAATGTCAAACTTCATGTATGAGCTGTTTTTTCTGGTAAGATAAGAGTGCAAAGGTGGGATCCAAATGTATTTTAATGTAGGAACTTGAAACTTTAGTATTAATAAGGTATTTTACAAGAGTACAAGAAATTTAATTTAATCATTTCTTAAAGGTTAAAAGGGGATTACAATTTTTATTGGGTTGAAGTTTAACTTAAAGCTATGATAATTCCTATAAAAGTATTTTTATAAGAAGGGGATGCAAAGTTACGATTGGAGACCTAAAACATTGTAAGAGATTTACTAAGTAAAATACGAAAAAAGCGATAATATATCAGAGTGCAGGGAAATTTAATGATTGAGAGGGTTAAGTAGGGGTGTAGATTTTGTTTAAGGAGACTAAGGTAGACAATAAATTTAGTGTAAATTACTAGGGCTAGAAAGATGGCATCTTTACAGAAGGTTACTTATACAGGGTGGAAAGGGACGACGTTCCTTCCCGCTACCGACCGAGTCTACCAACCATTACGATGAAATTTCTGTATGGGACCAACATCGAAAACGTACATGGAAAATTGACTTTTTAAAGATATTTCTATTTTGGTACTATACTGAAAGTTCATCGTAATGGTTGATAGACTCGGTCGGTAGCGGGAAGGAACGTCGTCCCTTTCCACCTTGTATAATTATTTATATACAAAATGAGAAACCATTTTATAAAATTTAAACCCTAAAGTGGTTAAAAGGTAGTTGAAAGTTTGTATGGAAATAGTGTGATTTGAAAGATAGCGACTTGATACGTCGTATTCTAACTGCTGATAAAAAAATAAGACAAATCGATTTCAGCGTTTTTTTTAAATATTTATTCCTTAACAATTTTGACGCCGGTGACAGTGCTCACCGTCAAACAAGTGTACAATAAAAATGTCTTTAAACCGAAACTTTGTCTGAAGAGTATATTTTTAAGATAAGATTAAGGAGTACCTGACGTGTCGCATAACGTCGATTGTCCTAAAATTTTTTGGCTGAGAATTTTTTGCATAGTGTTAAATGGCATACTACTCGTTTAGCCTACTCTATTTTGCGCATACACATTTAAAACACCTACACTATATTTATCCTAATATTGATTACTCGATCGTCGAATTACCTAAAGCTTAATAATCATAATGTTCATTGTTTCCTACTGCTCAAACTGTAAATTTTCTTTGCACCTACAATTGTTATGTCCGAAATTTCATTGAAAAAAGTATATTAACAATATGGTGAATGGTTTAAAATAATGTTCAAGTTCAATAAGGCAGGGTAAAACCGACTTGGAATGGTTAGGTTTCTAGGAAAGGCGGAGAGAAAGGCGTAGTCTATAAAATACTTAAGTATTTTTAATCAATTATTTACAAACCCGAATTATTTGGAAACCCGAAAAAAGGGCGATAGGGGAGCGAAGCGCCCCACAAGAGGGGCTCGGGGGCGAAGCCCCCCTGTATTAGAAAATAATGAATCTGTACCTCCCCTACTCTAACCTGGATAGGTTCGTTAGGTACCTTTTATCCCTTAGATCAGAAATAGAAGTCCCGCGCAGCGGGGCTTCGTCGACCGGTTCCTAGGTATGATGACTAAAATTCTTTGGACAACAAGGTTGGGTGGTTTAAGGGAGGGTTAAGTTTAAGAAAAATATTTTTTTAAAGGTCGTTTGTTAAAAGTAGTTAGTTTTAGTATATTAAATAGTAGGACCATCACAATTATGCACAATTATTATTCGATACATACACATTAGACACGAAAATCATTAGGACAAACGATATTTAGGAACAACTAAGTTAGGATCAACAATTTCGGCAAAACACGACAAAATACCTATGTGCTACAATTTAGGCCATTCATTTTTCGGCGTAAAGTTGGTATGCGACAAATTTTTCGACATAAAAAAATTATGCCACCCGATATAGACCTAAAATTAATTCCAACCTTTTTAGGGTTACGTGGTAAGCGAGGAACCCTTATAGTTTCGCCATGTCCGTCTGTCCGTCTCTCCGTCTGTCTGTCCGCAGCATAGCTCATAGGCCGTTAGTATAAGAAATTTTCAATTTGGTACACGTATATCAGTATCAGTCACACCGAAAAAGAGGTAGAATAAAATATATTAAAAAATATTCGAGCACCTCCCCTATAAGTAAAGTCGGGATGTTTTTTTATTTTACTGTAATCTTATAGTATGGGGTATTGTTGAATAGGTCTATAAAAAAAATCGGGTAAAAAAATAGAGTTTTTTTCTAAGTTAACGTTTTCGGAATTAACCGCTAGGTTTTCTTGCCCCAGGGTCCGCTGGATGCGGGTGACGCAGGATCGGTCATTGTTCAGCAGTGGACGTCTTTTGGCTGATATGATGATGATGATGGATGATGATGATGACATTACGATACAAGTGTGAAAAAAGTAAAGGTTGGCGATAAAATAAAACACGACTGAAAGGAGTGTTTTAAATCGACACGAGATTTTAGGGTTCCGTAGTAAACTAGGAACCCTTATAGTTTCGCTACGTCCGTCTGTCTGTCTGTCTGTCTATCTGTCTGTCTGTCCGCAGCATAACTGAGTGACCGTTAGAATTAGAAATTTGCAACTTGGTATAGTGTACATATTAATCAGGCCGATAAATTGATAGAATAATATACAAGGTGATCCTATTAACTATGCGTATTGGACATTAGGAGGTAAATGCCCCTAATAGCCACGCTGGGCAAAAGGGTTGGCGATCGCAGTAATTTGTCCACTGTGACGATGCTGTGCTGCTGCTGCTCATCATTAATCTTCTATAAAGAAATAGTTATTTGTTGTACAAGGGTGCAAAGTTGTATTTTACCCGCGAGCATGAAATTGAAACACGAGCAAGCGAAAGGATTCCATAGTTGAATCACGAGCGAAGCGAGTGGTTTTAAAACAGAAACTTGAGCGTAGCAAGTGTTTTAACTTACGAGAAGTAAAATACATTTGCACTCGTGTGTAGCACAAAACTTTTCCCCTCACTATAGCGAGGAACAGGAGGAGGTTTCTGATATGAATGATTAAAATTGAGGTAGGTCTTCATAGTAGCAGAAGTGCTGAACCACCACCAGTTTTCTTTTTAGTCTTTTAATTTCCAAGTTTTGCCCATTCAAAGTTAAGAGTGGGGTCAAATTCCTGCTTGTACAAAATCAGATCTAACTTTTTTTCTATACGAGGTAACGAAATAATTATTACTTTGTCATTATGTTTTCTAAATGCAGTTAGAAATACGTGGTTAAATTTTTTTGGGTTCATTAACGGGCACGGTGTATACAGTCAATTGCAATCGCCTGGATTTAATTCAATATTTTCTCATTGAATTCATAGGCATTTAAAAGATTAAGGTCATAGTTATATTTTAATCTGCATAAATATAACAAGAGAAAAAATGCACTAGATGAGCATTTTAAAAATTCGTATTTCGGTAAATAGGCAAAATAATTTTTTTTTTCGAAATCTAATTAAAGAAGATGTCATCTATAATTTATGATTAAAATAAAGAAAATATTTTATCTTCCACATTGATTTTTTTAGAGTCAAACATGAGCATTTTCGAAAGTCTCAATTTTCATTTATATTTTTCTATTACAAGTAGTTGCTCTAACACATTTATATTTATTTTACAAAATGAACACGGCAAGTACTTTATTTTTAGAATAAAATTATATTTGATATGCACCAGGGTTGGCTCAAGAACCAATTGAAAATATAATGACAAAGTAATAATTATTTCGTTACCTTTTATAGAAAAAAAGTTATGTCTGTTTTTCCACAATTAGAAATTTGACCCGACTCTGAATTTTGCACGGGCAAAACTTGGAAACTAAAAGATAAAAAAGAAAACTGGTGGTGGTTCAATACTTCTGCCACCATGAAATATATCCTCAATTTTTTTCATTCAAATCAGAAACCATGCAGCACACTCGATTTGTTGATTTCACCTGGAATGACCCTTTACCATTATTTCTTTAGGTCGGTTGGTCTTTCTTGAGTGAAATCTAATTTCTTATGATTTTTTTAACACTTTTTCTTAAGTTTTCAGCTTTGTTCAAGTGGGGAACAAAAGAAATAAACGAACACTGACGTCGTTTATACCAAGAAAGAAAATAAGGTATGTGAGTTACAACCCGCAAATGGTAGGTATATAAGCCCCTAATATTTTCATTTGCAAGTATAAGTATTATTTTTTTATATAATATATAGGTAATATATAGACAGGGTAAAAATTATTTTTGGGTCAGTGAGGGCAGCTACCAGATCCAGAGTAGCTATGCGAAAATGGTCTTATACGCCCTTCCTCGATTTTAAATTAGTGAAAATTGGCGTTTACTGATTTTGGGAAAATCATACGGGTTCCGAGAAAATTGTCCTTTTTAACAACCTTTTTTTGATGCCAATCGATCCTGTTTCTGTTCAGGATCAAAAGCTTGTATGACACCAAAAAAAATTTTTCGGCTAGAAAAGCCGCAAATCGAGATAATGAATGTAGCTAATGTTTCCACACAGTATTATTGTCATTTAGGAGGTATAATTATCGTGACATATGATGATTATGATGTAATTAAACTTTCACTCTTTCCATAGTAAATTTAACTATGAAAACAGTTTTCTTGAAATTTTGGCTTTTTTATACATTGCTATAAGTTGACCCCTAAGAAACTATTGGTACTGGGTACGAATGGAATCGATTAACATAAAAAAATTAAGCGTGAAAAAATATTTATTAAAGTCAAAGTCAAAGTCAAACTATTCTTTATTCAAGTAAGCTTATTAATAAGCATTTTCGAATCGTCTGACATTATCAAGAGAGAGAAAAAAAATCTACTACTGGTTCAAACCCTACACCGTTCCTGAGAAGAACCAGTAAGAAACTCAGGTGGACTTAATCAAAACAGTATAATAATACATCTTATTAAAATAACATGCATTAAAGAATTTATTACATAAAAAAAAATATAATAGACATTTTTATAAAAAAGAGAAATAAATAAAGAATTATAATATTAAACAAAAATAATTATTATTGTACATGTTCACAATATTATTAAGCATCTATATCTATACAGAACTATATCTATATCTATACAGAATAAAGAAAAATTAAGATTTAGAGATGTCAAAGGTCTCTAATCGTCATGATTTGAACAATAATAATAAAATAGAAAATTAACAATTTAGTGACAATCACAAAGCAACTATTCTTATTATATAAAAGACAACAGCCAATACCTATTTAGACATGACATCACAGTAAAATAAACTCAAATATTAAATTAAACTAGAGATGTATAGTATACTCTCTAATGTCAATAATACATAATTTTGGAGATGTAATTAGTACCGATGGTGTATTTTTTGGTGTATGGTGTATTTTAGTGGGTCATTTTACGTCAGGTCCAAAACTTCGGAGGGCCATCTGTACTAA
This sequence comes from Thaumatotibia leucotreta, assembly GCA_025490895.1. Lineage (NCBI taxonomy): Eukaryota > Metazoa > Arthropoda > Insecta > Lepidoptera > Tortricidae > Thaumatotibia > Thaumatotibia leucotreta. Next base: position 39,892 of record JALPQI010004402.1, on the reverse strand, counting down.
AAAAACGTCGTAGGAGACTCGATTTGCGGCTTTTCTAGACGAAACCTTTTTTTTTGGGTCTATACAAGCTTTTGATCCTGAGCAAAAACAGGATCGATTTTTTTTCCTAGTCTGTAGACGTGTCCCAATGCTGGGCAAATGTCTCTCCCTCAGATCTCCACAGCTCCCGGTTCGGTGCCAAGTCTGGCCAATTGTTGGCCAAGGCGTCCAGGTCGTCCTGCCATCTCCGCCTGGGCCTGCCTCGTCCCGGCCTAGTTTGCAGCATCCACTTGGTGGCAGTGTCGCCGTAGATAAAATGTCTACGTGATAATTTTATCATTGTCAATGGTAATGAAGTTTGTCTATAAAAACTGTGTATATTTATATTACATTTTTTATCTTTTTATTCACAAGTACGGTTGCCACCAATTGCACTTGAAATTTATTTTTAAAATGGATCTTTTCAAATAGGAGACGCAGCATGACTTCAAAAAATTTAGAACAAATCTTAATTTGCTTTGCAGAGCTAAAACAGCAATGAGTCCATATATATTATGTATACTTCAAAGACAGGTAATAGAAACTTCAAAGATAGGTACTCTCTTTTCAAAATGGCAGATAATTTTGAATATAACTTAGAAATAGAAGAGGTACTATTTTTTCACAAAAGGTAAAACAATGCAATATGAATTGATCGAATTCAGGATCTGATCCCGCTATTATTATGGTTACTACGAAACCCTCTCGACGTTTTTATCAAAATCAGATAGATTAGATAATTATTCAATAGGGGGGCTGCATAATTAATGAACAATAGTATATTTAGTAGCAGCATTCCGCCCATGCGAAGCCGCCGTAGCTAGTTATGGAAAATTACTTTATTTCCACAACATAATGTAATATTTATAAATGTACCGTGTGTAATTAATAATAACATTAATAACAATGATACCTCGTGTGAAACTAAATGTAATTTTTGGTAACCATTATAATGGCGGGACCAGATCCGTTGTATAATAATTTGTACCTCTTCAATTTCAAAGTTATATTCAATCAGTCTGATCCCGCCATTATAACGTTATAATGGCGGAACCAGGTCCTGAATTCTGTCGATTCATATTGCATTATTTAGTACTGAATTGGTACTATTTGGTACCTGTTGTAAAAAAATGAGTAACTCTTCAATTTCAAAAATTATTTTTCGAATAATTTGGTCCCGCCATTATAACGTTATAATGGTGGAACCAGGTCCTGAATTCTGTCCACATTCTGTCGATTCATATTGCATTATTTAGTACTGAATTAGTACTATTTGGTACCTCTTGTAAAAAAATGAGTACCTCTCCCATTTCAAAATTATATTTGAAATAGTGTGGTTCCGCCAGACCATTTGAACCAGACTATTTCCCGCCATTATAACGTTATAATGTCGGGACCAGACAATTCGAAATATAATTTTGAAATGGTACAATTTTTTTTTACAACAGGTACCAAATAGTACCAATTCAGTACTAAACAATGCAATATAAACCGACAAAATTCACGACCTGGGTCCGCCATTATAACGTTATAATGGCGGGACCAGACTATTTCAAATATAACTTTGAAATGGAAGAGGTACTATTTTTTTACAAAAGGTACCAAATAGTATCAATTCAGTATTTAATAATGCAATATGAATCGACAGAATTCAGGACCTGGTCCCACCATTATAACGTTATAATGGCGGGACCAGACGGATTGAATATAACTTTGAAATTGAAGAGGTACAATTTTTTTTACAACAGGTACCAAATAGTACTAATTCAGTACTAATAAATAATGCAATATGAATCGATCGAATTCAGGATCTGGTCCCGCCATTATAACGGTTACAATTTTTGTGGAACAACTCAAATTATTTTATAAAATATTTTTTAAGTTATTTTTTTTAAGTAGGTAGTAACACTACGATGTACCTATATAAAGTTAAATATTTGATGCCATATACCACAGAAAAAATACCTAAGCTTACCAAAGCCATAGGTGGAATTTGATCCCGACGTCCTCAGCTTTAGTGGCTGATGCTTAACCTCCTAAGGCCCGGGCCCTTTAAATATTTTTAGTCAGAAAGACCGAGGTGGCGTTTTAAAGAACAAAAAAATGGCGACCATTGTTAAGTCCTGACGTCATGGAATTAATGTGATTGAACGACCTTTAAAATTTTATTACCCAGGACTTAATGATGAACGCCATTTTGTTCTTTTAGAAGGCACTTGGGACTTAGGAGGATAAACCACTGGAGTGGCCGAGTGATGGTTTAGGCAACAGCCGCAAAACTGAGGACAACTCTCCAAATTCCACCGTTGGTAAACTTCGATATTGTTTATTTATTTAGTACCTATATGTCATCTAATATTTAAATTAGTAAATGTAATATTTTTTTTAAGATCTACTATTTTCTTGTAATTGTAATTCTTCAATTTACAGTTGTAATTGTAATTCTTGAAATAAAGTACTGATTACCGTTTAAGATAATATAATAAATGCCTTAATGTATAACTTATGTGCATTTTTATTTTTATAATGAATGCAATTTAATTTAGTAAAATAAGCTTCCTTAAACCTGATAGCTGCTGGTAAGTCACATTAATAATTATACAAATGTAATGCATAATTCCATTCATTTGGCTTTTCACGGAAACTACTTCACCATTGCACTGAAGCGAATTGTGGAGAAGATAGAATCGGGTTTTTTCTTCAATATACGAAAATAAGAGATTGTGCATTACATCTATACACTTATTAATCTCATTAAACAATTTTTCAGGTATATTTAACTTCTTAATAATCTCCAAAAAGAAAAAATAAATAAATTTAGAATATTTACCTCTGTAAATGTCAAATTAGTAGGTATGGACTCGCAAATGTGCGTCGTTGGCACTGCAATAGTTGGTGGACTCTTGTGCGTTTGGCGCACACAGCAGTGGGAAAGTTGAATGTCTACGAAAAGCTGGTGATAGTGAATACTTAGGGCCTATATTCAACAGTATCGTGTTCTGATCAGAAAAATGGTTTTTTTTAATTATAGTGGACTAATGGCTTGCCTTACAACCAGTTGGTCAAACAGGCATACTATCGAACCAAGCCATTTTGTTCTAACACAGATTTTTTTTCTCTTACTATTTCCTAATCAGAATACGATGCTGTACAGTCACCATCTGATATAGCGGAGCGGCCAGGGTGCTCATAAATGTCTGAGCAGGCCGCTATTATCATAGCGTTCGTGTGCATGCTCAGATATTTTTGAGTGCCGTGGTCGTTCAGATATATCTGATGATGACTAACAAATTGATTGATCTGTACTGAAAATCCATTTTTAGTACAGATTTTTGCCGCACTAGTGCGAGAAATGGCTCATTTCTTGTCAGGTCGAAACTTCAGAGGGCCATCTGTACTGAAAATCGTCGTATGATACACGTCCTAGCTCGTGTCGATTTAAAACACTCATTTTATCTTCTTCCTATTAAATCTGTCTTTTGCATTGCATTGAGACGACTATCGACTCGAAAAGACAAGGATAGTCTTATAAAATCTATCCCTCTCTATCTTTTTTACCATCTAGTACTTTAACAAGTGTAATTTTTCAAAAGAGGTAGTGATAAATTACAAACTCGGCCGCTTTCATTAAAAAAAATCACCAAGGTTCAATGACCCCGCTCGGTAAAATGAGGTAGTGTGCGTGAAGTGCGTGTGTGTGCGAAATGGGGAAATTTGACAGAATCTGAAAAATTTCCCACATCTATCCGACCCTTAATAAAGTAATGGATTCTGAGCTAAAAATTCAGAGCGTAATGACGATTGGATGAATGAAGTTGTTCACTCCACAGCAGCAACAAGATCAAAATGGATTTTCCTTCCTTTTCAATGGTTCTATATTGATACGACTTTGCCAGCACGCGATCGTGTTGGTTTTCGTAAATACCCACACCTTGGACGCCATCTTGCCATACTTTCGCCCCATTGTCCCTGGAAACGCCTTCTCCACATTCACAACATCTATATCTTCTACATTATAAATTCCTTTGTTCAGTTTGCATCCTTCGATGGAAATATTAGCGACTTGGAAGACAGTTTTTAAAACGGCACTGGTGCAAGTTAGATTCTTTACTGTCATAATCCAATTGACGCCAGTAGGTGTTTCGTATCCAAACTGAATCAACCCTTTTATGTCTTTTCCTTGTACATCTTTTTCTACAGTCAGATTCATACTCAAAAGATTGTGCCCCAATCTGCTTTTGTAGATTCTGTATTCAAGAATATATGGTAGTGGTTGTATGAAAGGTGGCTCTGGGTTATCGCATGTTTTGATGCTGACGAGATTTGTGACGTATTGGTTACCGGAGCAGAACTCTTGTAAAAGTAATAAAAATATCACGATTATATTCATGACGTTGGGATCGGAGGCGTATGTTGGTATACTGATGATGTGGCAAGGTTTCAAGGGTAATTTAACATGAACATATTCGTTGGACCAACCTTACCCATTATGGGACAGGTACTCTGAATATAAGTGTAATAAAAAAAACAGACAATTTATTATGAATTAGTAGAACCCTACATATTAAAATCAACTTATAATAAAGTTATAATAAGTTTCTTCATCATTTGATTTTTTGATGATGGCAATTAGCAACGAATCAGTGTTGTCTTTGCAAAAAAAAACCATGAATTAGGGTGACGAATAAATGCCCAATGACATAAGTATTTACATTGATTCTTAATTTAAAGGAACTAAGAGTTATGAATTCGTATTATAACAGTGAAATTTAAATCGTACGCTCTTAATAGTCTTAATATACGCACTAAGTCAGATTCAAACGTGCGTCACTGGTAGTAGGTGTCCCATGAAATACTAAAAATTCATCTCTTTCTAAACAGTGTGCTGTGCGTAGCCAAGTCACAAATCGTTAACAGTTAGTAGCGCATCGTTGTTTTCCCTCTTTGTCACTTTTTCTAGGGTTCCGTAGTAAACTAACCCTTATAATTTCGCCATGTCCGTCTGTCCGCAGCATAGCTCAGTGGCTGTTAGAACTAAATAGGTCAATATTTTCGAGAATAACCGCTCCAGAAAAATGTTATATCTACGGAACCCTACACTGAGCACGGCCCGACATGCTGTTGACCGGTTTTTTTTTTAATTAGTGCAACAGTTAGTCACGTTTCGTTCGCGACTAAGGGTTAGTGATTGGAATCTTGGCTACGCACTACGTACACTGATGTTTATGCTTAGTTGGCTACTTTAAACAGATTACCTAATCTTTCCAAATAGGATTAACACCGGTCAATCTTGGCTTTTCAAGTATACAACTTAAAGATAGGGTCGGGAGCGTCTCCGAACCGTCAATGCAAACAATAGAATGTTGCCCTTTCCAAGCTTTTAATACCGTGCCCTACAGACGCCATTGAGAAGGGTTGCAAAGGGCATTCATCGGGCACTTTATGAACCCTCAAACTGCATTGTAAAGTATTACGGGGACATCGCGATTGACAACTTGAACAAAGACGAATCTCAGTCCCCACTGTACCCAGTGTCCCGACTTTGGACTTTGGTGAAATTCTTCTTTTCTTTGACATAGAACCATGTAATATTGGGATAGCGATATGTAGAAGACTACAATACAAACGCTCTAAATTCGGCCCGTTGATAACCACAGAATTAGATTTGGATAGAAGAAACAAGTTCATTCATTTGTATGGCGGCCGAGCGTGTCAGATTTTGTACTGAAGTTGTTACTTGCCTATGATTTTAAATATGTCTCAAGCCCTTGAGTATTCACATTTTTTTGTGTTGTTGCAATTTATATTACTTAAGGAGGCATTATTAATGTTTTTGTTCACTTCAACTTACAAAATTTGACGCCCGAAAGCTGCAAGCTGCGATTAAAGACGGACAACTCAGTGGATTTCACTGAGTTCATTTGACACGTTAAGTAGATACGTTTGCTTGATCTATGGTATACATATTATGACATCTGTGTTGATAACCGAGTGGCCTAATTAATTTATGTTTATAACAAAAACACGCGTGGGAATCTTTACCCAAGGAGTGGGAAGTGAAGGAATTTGTAAGTGGGATTATTAGTAGTGGGCCTAAAATAGTAAGCCAGGTTAATATCAGTGACATAATTACAAAATCTGACGACGCCGCTTTCAGGGTGGCCCAGTTATAAGTAAACAAGTAGGACAACCCTCACTAGTGTAACCCCTTCATCGTCGAGTTAATAACTGGGGCTTCATTATGCAGGGTGCATTTAACCCGCCGTGTGACGTCACGAGTGTCACGACACGTAGCTATGCTAAGTTTGGGTTTTAAATGCCTCTATAGGCTTAGCATAGGATTAGTGCGACAATATGTCGCCGCGAGATAGACTATGCATCGCTCTTTTATTCATATAGTTGGTAAAAGATGGAAAATCTATCTCGCGGCGACATAGGTACTGACATACCAATCATGTGCTAAGCATACTAGTTAAACTTCTGTTCAATTCTTAATGTTTCTGCTTATAGTTTTTGATTTGTCTTTGTATTGGAAATATATTGGTGTTTATAAAAATAAAATAAGGGCCGGCTCACAATGTTTCTTTATTTTTGCTTATCAAGTGTATTTAAATATCGTAGATATAGTAAATGTAATTCTCATTCTCATCTCTTTATTGCACACCTCAAGTAAAGAAACAATAAAATACAAGAAACATTATCATTATCAATACAGGGGCCCTACCGCGAACTACGAAATCCGTGAATTTTAGGGATTTTTCTCTGTCACTCTAATGACGCCTACGTTGGAGTGACAGAGACAAATCCCCCAAATTTACGAACTTCGGTGTTCGCGGTAGCAGGCCAGGCATACAACAGGCGGTCTCATCGCTAAAGACCGACCTTATTGAGATAAATTTAAGATAGCAGAAAACTAACCAAATATAGGTATTATAAATAGGAGGGCATAGTAATTATTTTTTTCAAGCAAATCAACGCTGCCATGCTAATACGTTAGGAATGATTACCATAAAAATTCATTCAGTCTTGTAAACCGATTGAAACTAACCCATACGTGTACTGGTTAGGTCAATGACCTCACGCCTGGCTACTTCGATTTTTGCGCTTTTATTGTTGACTGGGAGGTCGGTTCGATACAATTTTATACCTAAGCTAAGATCGCTAAGGGAATTGAGGAGAGTACGTGATCTACGGCAATTGCATATGCACTGAGAACATACAGTATCCAATAAATCTCTGTAGGATAGGGTGTCCTCCCGGTTCTAAATTTCTATACAAATACAGTACCGAAACTGGGAATTCCCGATTCTTGACATATAAATTCAGAACCGGGACTCTTAACTATTGTGGGATTTTTCAGTGTTTAAATTGTATTCAAATACTTTAGATTATTAATGAGTTAGCCTGCTTAATTTTTTTTTTAGTATTCTAAGGGATCCTGGAAAAATAATACAGTTTTTCCTATTAAGTAACTGAACTGAAACTTGAACTAACAATTCGAATGATATATCATTAGAAAAAATAAGTTTTAATAAATACCTTAAATAAAAATTATAGCTGATTAGTATCGATCGGTTTTTTTGGTTCCCCCTAGCGGGATTTTGTGTATGAGTATAAAGAAATTACGGGCGTGACTATAAAATTGTATTTAACACTATTAGTCCGTGGGCTAGTCGGCCTGAAATTAGAAAACGGTATAATTTGGGGGTACCAAGTGTCCTTTTTACAGTAGTTAGACATATTCATAAGGATGTTAAAAAAGTATGATAGACATCTCAAAGTGGTAGCTAATAGGTATACGGGCCATTTCAAGATTTCCGTTGTATGACAGGTATGGTTAAAATTAGGAGGTACAAATTTTCCTTTTCATGGCTGTTAGGTAAGCTTATAAAAACGTCAAAAATGCAACATTGTCATTTATAAGTGCTACCTAACAAAAATGGGGGCCAATCAAAGATGGTGGATCTCAAGTTTTACAAAATCAAGTATATCTCGAGAACTATTAAATATATCTAATTACTCTCTTGAACAAAATTAAAGGCATATCTGTAAGCTTAATATTTTGCATAAACACCATATTGCTAAAACCAACCAATAATTAATTATGACGAAATTTATGACAATTTCGTGATTTTGATTTTTTTTGTGTCGTGTTTTTACATAGTAGTCATGACGCTAGAAAAATTAAATATTTTTTTAAAGATATTGTATTTAATAAGCTTTAATTTGATGTATATAACTTGTTGGCGTTATTAAAAAAAAGACCCATAAAAAATATTTAAATGAATTGTAGTCATCCATTCATGCGCAAGTCCGACTCACAGTTACACAAAAGAGACACGGTGATACTCGCCCAGCTATCAGCTATCACCGCCGGGCGAGTATCGCCGTGTCTTTTTTTACACGGGAGAGCGTATATTTTGTTCGCGTTTATAGCCCATAGTTCATAGCTTAGTAGCTCGCGGTGAGACCAGTGCCTAAATGTCTGCAGTGTTTCAGTTGCCCTTCTATCTCACTAACCCAACTTGAATGTATAGTACTTTACTATAGAGGACGGGTAACGAAAGGTTAGATATATCTGGCCGAAGGAACTGAGGCCAGATAGAGATACGCGGCCTGCAGTGTTATTCACTAAGGAAACCGCCTTGCTGTCAGCGCTGTGACAGCGCTGCGGCAGCGTCGAGCCTTAAAATGGTATTCACTAAATGTACTTTAAACGACACTAGTGCTCGGCGACGAATGCGGCGTGAGCTGGAACTACACTGCGTCGAGAGTTTGACGTTTAATGTATGAACTTCGTATTCTCTAACGAAAAACAGCGACGAACTCGCCCGCAACCTCACTCACAGCCTCGATTCCTAATGTCAAATAAGACAGCTAGGATTTTAGACAAGGCTGTCTCGACATCGAGCTCGTTGACGAACGCAGCGTCGAATGTGTGAATAAGAGAATAGCATAGCTGTAATGTAACCTTGTTGCTCGCCGAGATTTGTATAGTGCTTTTCTCAAACTTGCAATTAAATAAAAAATCGAAAGTGATTTTTCACAGTACAAACAGCAACACAGCTAGGTATACACTTCAGAAATTGGAAATATTGCATGAAAGAGAATCACATGTCAGTTACATAGGAATGTTGAGCCACTTGGCAAAGGATGCAATTTGGTCGTGTAATATTATGGGTTCGGTATTTTTCGTTAGTAGGCACGATCGCGACATTTCCGATGGTCCCCGATGATATGTCATCTTCGTTGCGTCAAAATTTCAGTATTTGAAAACTAGTTGACATAATAATAAAGATTCCTTCGTCTACGAAAATTAAGAATTAGCTATCGGCCATTATTAGACGCTAGATGTCGTTGTTCCTAGTGGAAACTGGATAACGACAGTTCTTCATAGATTTGTCTAAAACCGTTTAGTAATTTATTAATGTTTTTACGAGGTCAACAAGAATTTATTCATTAATGTAACAAAAAATAAAAACCATATAAAAAAAGTATGTTTTCTTCAAATCGGATGCCATGATTTCATCATCATCATCATCAGCCTATGATAGTCCACTGCTGGACGTAGGCCTCTCCTATTAACTACGCGTATAGACGCATTAGGAGGTAAATGCCCATAATCGCCACGCTGGGCAAGCGGATTGGCGTTCGCAGTAATGTGTCCACTGTGATGCCGCTGATGTCCATCATCAATCTTCGATCAAATAATGGTCAGTGACACTTATTCGACTCTTACGACACCCGCAGGAGGAGTTGAGGTGGTGACAAATTGTATTCTTATTGCCGTCACCACACGGCTTGCCATGATTTATCTAACATTAATAGGCGAGGTATGTTTTCAAGTCAAGATATTTTTACAAATAGCCATGTTATCGGGCAATTTTAAATTATTTTTCCATTGACAGAGACAAATGCTATTGCTGTCTTTATTATCATTCGTCACATCTCTTAGTTGACGTTAGTTGAATACTTATGTAACCTTTGTGGCAATAGGGTAGATAGACGTTGGACAGTCGACCTTTAATCTGTCAGTAGCCATACAAATGACTTGATAGTTTCTGGCTGAAATTCTAACTTTGAAAAAATATCTGACAGTGACAGCCGTTGAAAGGAAAATGAACGAAAATTTCTACATAGCAGCTTAGCAGTCAAATTACCGGCTCTGAAGTTAGATTGACGTCTCCAGGACTAAAGCGGATGTTATATATAACGTAACTATAGTAACGTCAGCTTCCGGAAAATCAATCATCAATCATTGGTTAAACGTTTTTGTTATTACGTAGCCATGGTAATGTCACCTTCTGAAGAAACTGCGAGCGATCATTGGTTAACCGTAGCAAGGCCCGCTCCATTGGTCAGCAGAGTTCGGCTGAAGTCGTGATACCAGTCTCATAAGATTTCGGAACCCGATTTGTATTATTCGACCAAGTTGCGTCAATCAACATTCCCGTGTATTATTTAATTTGAAGTTGATTTAATATAAATATATTTATCTCTTTCATTTTCTCTCTGCTCTGTCTTTAATGGTCAGTTAGGAGTGTTGCTGTTTGTACACAAAAAATAAGTCAAAGAACGAAACGAAACTACAAAATAATAATAAAAATAACTTGTACGTCAATTTTTTTTAAAAGTATTTGAGAAAATCTTTTACCCGGTGACATTGACATTAGTCATTTTTTTTAAGGTGAAATGCCAAGATGTCCTGTCACTTTACAAGTTACCTACTTCCGGTATTTAAATTTTTAAAGCAGGTTCCTTCCAGTATCAGTTATGAAACTTGAAATAAAAAATTTGAAAATATATTTAAAGTAGTTTTAAGTACTTATGAAATGCCTTTACAAAAAAATACTTTTCTCAAACATGCAATGAAATATTGTCATTACGTTCCTTAAAATAGACTCTGAAGTATTGCTTTTAGGGCGTAGTAACTCACTGGGATGGAAATGGAATTTCATAACACTTTTCAGGCCTAGGCCTGCAAAGTAACTTTTTTTAAATTCCGACATAATTTTTTTGTATATCTTTGTATGTTTGAGAAAAGCACGGCGTGAAAACGGATTCCCGGGCTCGTTACCTATCCGGCCTCGCTCGTTTACTCTATATACTAACTTGGCTGGAAATCCTCATTTTCCCTGCCTCTGATGTAATGTACCATTGTTAACCTTTAAACCGCCGTATTTTGATATATAAGACAATCAATATCCAGCTCACCTCGCCGAAGTCTGATAAATAAGACCAAGGTCTGATTGGGTTTTTATGATGTAAAACTTCATCATCATCACATCAGCCGAAAGACGTCCACTGCTGAACATAGGCCTCCCCCAAAGATTGCCACAATGACCGGTCCTGCGCCACCCGCATCCAGCGGACTCCTGCGACCTTCACCAGGTCATCGGTCCACCTTGTGGGGGGCCTACCCACGCTACGTCTTCCAGTACGTGGCCGCCACTCAAGAACCTTCCCGCCCCGACGGCCATCGGTTCTACGCGCAATGTGCCCCGCCCACTGCCACTTCAGTTTAGCGATTCGAAGAGCTATTTCGGTTACTTTGGTTCTGCTGCGGATGGTCTCATTCTTAATCCGATCACGCAGAGAGACTCCTAGCATAGCCCTCTCCATTGCCCTTTGGGTGACTTTGAGCCTTCTTATGAGGCCCATTGTAAGCGGCCACGTTTCAGTACCGTATGTCATCACTGGCAACACACACTGATTAAAGACTTTCGTCTTCAAACACTGCGGAATATTGGACGAAAATATGTGTCGTAGCTTCCCGAACGCTGCCCAACCGAGTCGGATTCGACGATTGACCTCTTTCTCGAAGTTGGACCTACCTAACTGGATAGTTTGTCCTAGGTATATATATTCGTCTACAACTTCGAGTGTTAAGTCTCCGATTATTACGGGAGTTGGTGCTACATGGGAATTTGACATGATTTTCGTCTTATCCATGTTCATCCTAAGACCAACTCGCTCGGAGGCTTTACTGAGGTCAACGAGCATAGTACTCAAGTCCTCCAAGGTCTCAGCCAAGACTACTATATCGTCAGCGAATCGAAGGTGAGTGAGGTACTCGCCGTTTATGTTGATACCCAGCCTTCTCCAGTAAAACCTAACTTTTACATTAACTTATCTAAGACATATCTTCTTTACAAGAAGGACACAATAGGGCTGAATTTTGCCTCTTTGGATTTTAATTAACTGACAGAAAGTTGAACTTTCAGCAACTTCAATGAAATGAATTACCAGTTAAAGGGTTAAGCAGATAAAATCCAAAAATATACGGAACTCTTCGTTTTGAAAAAAAAAATAGACTAATGGAAGGGACTCAACGGGACAATTATTGACATAATAGATTATACAATTATCTCTTATGTCTCAAAGAAATCTTTCTCAACGTCTTGTATAATTTGAACACTCTATGTTTATTATTACTCTATGGTATTCGTTACCATTCTATTTTGTAGTCGCCATCCTCACATTTTGAGATCGTCCGTCCGTATATAGCTTACCTGAAAAGAAAAATATATTTTTAATAAAATAAACGTGTTATCAACATGATCTAAACTAAAATAAAATAAACGTATCCTTAAGGTGCATGCAGAGCAAAAGAGCATTCGCTGTTCTATCCCCCTACTCTACGAAATTCGATCGTTACACGAAACGTGATTCGTTGATTTCGTAGAGTGGGGGATTGAACAGCAAAGGCTCTTTTAGTCTGCATGCACCTTTACATCCAAATGAACATGTTGTTTAATAGAACATTACTACAGAGGCCGGGACGAAAGGGGTTGCCGGTCGAGGTGCACCAAAAAGCAAGACCCGCCGGGTTGAAATGTAGCTCGTGTGTATGGGTCCTTAAAGTGTTTTTTAACAGCTAAAATGAGATCATGTCTGTGCCAGAATGTAAAAAAGAGGACATTACCGGCCTAGGTCTGAAAGAGCAGTATGTTTTTATTACGATAAAAAAACCTACTAGCGATTGCTTCTCTTAGCCTCACCTGAAACTTATACTTCACAGCCTATTGTAAGGAACATAACATCAATATTTCATTGCATGTTCGCGAAAAGATTAATAACTTAATATTTCGCGTCCCCGGGTCTTCATTTTTTCGGCGATCCTGTCTCTACCGCAAATGAACCGAGAATATACACTGTTATTATTGCTTATAAAACTCCTCATAAACCCGAAACGACTGGAGCGAAAGTTAATTCCACTTGGAAACGGTACACGCGGTTTATCAAAGGAGATGAGATTCGCGTAATACCGCCCAGATTTAAAAAATTAAATGACTCCATAGAGAAATGGACAGGATTATGGCTCTCTTTCTTTTCACGTTGTTACGAGAAGGAGGTACAGACTTGGGATTTGGAATATTGCGGTGTATTTGAAAGATAAATGTGTGTCTTAAGCAAATATTAAGATATATGGCCGCCTGGCAAGACTGAGAATGAGTTTTTCTTTATTTGCGAATAGGAAAAGTTTTCGCCGCAGTGGCAGCTAGATTTTACGCCGAGGAGCAAATAACTTAATTGAAACTTTCCGTTTACTGATAACGTTTCTTCTCCTACATGTATGTATAAGGCACTGGTCTCACCGCGAGCTAGCTATGAACTATAGGCTATAAAACGACCAAAAGATACGCACTCCCGTGTAAATAAAAGAGACACGGCGGTACTGACCCAGCTATCAGCTATCACCGCCGGGCGAGTGTCGCCATGTCTCTTTTATTTACACGGGTCTCCGTATCTTTTGTTCGTGTTTATAGCCGATAGTTCATAGCTTATTAGCTCGCGGTGACACTAGTGCCTAATAGTGTACTTTTTGCTCTCTGTTATTGCCATGTTTCCGTTCACCTGTTAATATGACCCCGAAAATAAACCTCTAAAATTTGGCCGGTGAATAAAATAATATATCGAAATCATCGGTTCAAAAAGGAATTTTCCTACCCATAAACTCGAAACTCTTTGAAATTACGATATCCCTAGCAAACTTACATCATAATCCTACCAAAGCGGCTTACATTTGATTTCAGAGTTACACTGCGGTTTTCAATATACTTACCTACGAATCATAAACCTTTTAGCGAAGGGTTAAACGGGTTTCGGCCGCAGGCTACCAGATGTGGGACCGGGAATGATTTGCTTCCGCTCTGGTTTAGTAGTTTGGGTATGCGTTTTGGCCTCGGATTTACTATTGAAATGATGGGAATATAAGTAGCGTAATGTTATAATAATTGGAGCGATTTTGCGGGTCGTTCTCCTTTTCCATTGACAATTGTTTCATTTAAACGTGTCTCTGGTTCAGAAAATTTCACAAATGTTTTATAGAAAACATTTTTAGTACAGATGGTGTATTTTTTAGGCGCTAGTGCGAGAAGTGGCTCATTTTACGTCAGGTCCAAAACTTCGGAGGGCCATCTGTACTAAAAAAACGTCGTACGAGACACGTGCAAAAAGGAAATTTGTAACTCATGTAGATTTAAAACACTCCCCGTCGGTCGTGTTTTAAAACATCGCCACTCGTTTCGAATTTCATGATTTTCGTACTTCACTTCAATGTTTTTGGACCAATCACAAATATTTGTTTCTTGGTTGACCATAATATATATGGTCGCTTGGTACCCACATCACAAGCCTTAATTGATCTCACCGTAAGTCGATTTGTGTAAGATGTCCCAAGATGTTTATTATTTATTTATTGCAGTTTCAAATCCTCGACTAGTTAACTAGTCGACTCTTACGGTGCCCCCGGGAAGAGTTGGGGTGACAAACGTATTCTTATATTGTGACGGCCTTCAGACTTCGATCCGGACGCATCCCACTAAATAGTTTTGCCTACTTTAATGCACAAAAATGATTCTCCAAATTGCACGGAATGTGGTACGAGGGAAGATGCAGTACACATTATGGTGGAATGTTCCCGGATCGAAGCAGAGAGACAAGTGTTTGTGAGTAAACATAATGTAAATATTTACGAAATTGGTGCTTGTAACAGTATCCTAGCGCATCCATTGCCAAAAGCAGCCGTAGATTTATACGCGCTTGTTGATTTAGGTTGTCAAAGAAGGTGAATACATGTCTTGTAACGATAGGGGTGGCATTATCAAATATGATAAAACCCCTTTAATTAATAAAGATAAAAAAAACGTATTCTTACTGCCGTTACCACGAAGCGCCAAGAATTTCAAAAGTTGGCGACGGTTTCCAATATCTATGGCAGCTTTATACATTTTTTGAGCACGTATTGAGAGCTCTCAAGAGAATCAAGGGTGCTACTGGTTTGTTCTTTCTATAGGACAAGGGGTTGGAAACTGTGTTATTAAAAGGCCTGTCCTAAATAGGGTTGTGTTCAGGTCAGGATCTCGTGAATTTGTGATATTGAAAGCTTTTTACGGCGGTTCGATTTCCTGAAAATAAATAATAGGTTGTTTTTTCATGTATATTAAATCTGTATACTCGTAATTACATAACCTGCTAGAAGTAAAAGTTGTTCTAATGCAGAAATCGGAGACCATATACAATGACATGGACGTCTAGCGCCATCTTAAAAATGCCCCCAATACCATTGTTCGATTGTGCCAAAATGGGCACGACCACAGAACAAAAATAACTGTTTTCTCTATTTTGTGGGCAGGACATAGCGCTTTTCTTAAAACCGCGCATATTTCGGCGCAACATCTTTGACAAATGTTTATAGAATATAGCCAATCAAAACTTTGATAGACCAATCACAACTATTATTAAATGACGGTTGAAGTTTTTATAGGTTTACACTGAATTTAATTATCGTGATGCATTGAAGAGAGTGTGACACTTGTCAACGCAATTTAGTACGGAGTGCGGCTTCCATGTATTTTTTGTAGATAAATATCAAGAAAATAGAAAACAGCCTGGTGCCCGACAGACACGCGTATAAAAATTAAGTATTAATAGGAATCTACTTTTATCTTACAAAAACCTAAAAATAATTTCAATTTGACATCGATTTGATTCCTTCCACGAGTGGGGAATGTCGCAAAAAATTATTTACACAAAATATCAACATATTTTTTTTTTGTACAGATGGTGTACTTTTTAGGCTCTAGTGCGAGAAGTGGGTCATTTTACGTCAGGTCCAAAACTTCGGAGGGCCGTCTGTACTAAAAAACGTCGTACGAGACACGTGTAAAAACGAAATTCGTAACTTGTGTCGATTTAAAACACTCCCTGTAGGTCGTGTTTTAAAACATCGCCACTTGTTTCAAATTCCATATTTTTCACACTTGTGTCGTAATGTACTATTATTTATATGAATGTTACCCTCTAGTACGATTGCAACTGTTACAACAGTATTAAGTGTAAATATATGTATCTTAAAAGGACGGCTTGCAGTAGCACCTAGTCTATCTTACATACGATATCTCGCTGGAGATAATGCCACATTCTTAATCAAAACTATAATACCCCATCCACCATACCCTTTTACCACTCAGCTTTTGTTACTTCATCCAATGTGCTTTAAACCTTCAATCCACATATAAAACAATCCTCACACCATACATCTTTTGACAAATTTACCTATTCACTCGACTAACATACGCCTGTCAAACACCAACATGCCATCGCTTAATTTTCCAGCTGCAACATAAGTTTGTACCCCAAATCCTGCAGTAATAAGAACATCAAACGAATGTTTATCACCCTGATACGCTGTATAGACGTGGTAAGAACTATTTCGGCGAAACAGTCGTAAAATGAAGAGGATATGTCTGTTATTTTCCAAAGGAGGAGAGTTTTTCGCCTCCAAACCAGTTTAAAAGTTTTGAGATTCGTTTGTTTCGTAGCCAACAGGCTACGAAACGAACTTAGCGCTTTTTTGATTGCTTCTAAGGCCAGATTTACTTAGCTGGAATGGGATAGTGATATTCACCTCTCATTTCTCAACATAGCTCCGTGTTATACCAAATGTCGAGTTATGCCTCCTGCGTACTTCAAATCAAAAAATCAGGTATCTCATTCTAATATACTAAGAGTAACAGAGATGGTGATGATGATCCGTAAGGTGCATTAAGACCAAACGAGCATTCGCTCATTCTATCCCGAACTCTACGAAATCAACGAATGTCGACGAATCACGTTTTGCGTAACGCACGAATTTTGTGCCAGCTTCAGAGGTCATGTTTATTCGGTTTGAAGAGAAGTGAGCTGAGCGAGAGACAGGAATAGGACGAAGGCGTATGCTATATAGCTATCTCTCAGTATGAGCAGTAAATTCGATGTTTTATGAGTGCACCTTAATGTAGTCGCGTATGGGACGTGATTTGAAAATGGAACACAACATCGTCTACATAATATGTATGTACATTGGGTACAGTTGTACATGTACCCAATGTTCATCGTTACTATGTTGTAACTCGCGTCGTAAAAAATGAATTGCAATGGATATTAATAAAAATCGGTTGGATATCGGTTAACAACCAAAGTCAATAAATAACAAATACCTACTTGAGATAAAGTTACGATTCAGTACAGAGTGTACAGACATTCTACGATGCTAATTAGAGTAAGGACTTACGTAAGAACAGACATGACTAATCCCGGCCTTACGGTGAAATTTACTTTTCTCAAACTTGCTACGGAATGTTGATGTTACTTACGTTAAATGAAACCCGGAAATACTATGTATCCGGTGTCATGTGCTAAGATGATATGTAAAGAGATTTCATGTATTTATTTCACACCTAGGACTGCAAACAAACTGTCTTTTGTTTTGGAACGTCAAATTGTGACACTAGGTTTTGACATTCAGCCACAGAAAAAAAATAACCATAAAACTAATATCTATACCAACAGGTAAAAGGAGACCTCAAACAGATTAAAAAAAAAAGTTAGGCGCGAATGTTTTTTTTTTTAATGTTATACGATTCTGTACTATTGGTATATTTACTAATTAAGTTGTATGGTTCGGCGAAATCAGTTCGTTTTATTTCATGGCAAGTTTGAGAAAAGCACTATACAAATCTCGGCGAGAAACAGGGTTACAGGCCGCGTATCACTACTGGCCTCAGTTCCTTCGGCCAGATATATCTACTTGGCCTGTAACCCTTCGTTTCCCGTCCTCTATAGTAATGTACTATTACAGTGCAATGAATATGAAGTACAGTGAATATTTATTTTTAAGCGCAAGCTTGAAACTGATACTTTTCCGCACACATGCAGGAATGAATTTTCATGTACTTTTCCGCACGGCCTAGTTGGTACTGCCGAGATAGTCTGGTTTTCCTCGCATAATGCATTGTAAAATGTTGTATACATGTTGAAATGTAGGCTTTTTCTAACTCGTGTCGGTGTAATAACCGACACTATCGTCCTGTAAAAAACCTACTTTCCACATTTATAACATAAATAACTATTATTATACCTACAAACCCCATACCTAGACTGGAGCCAATATTGACCTAATTTTATAAATACTAATAACCAATAACACACCAAAGAGCAACAAAAACATGACTGTTAAACGTATTGTGAAAACACGAATCAAATTATTTATTAACTAAATATTTTGATTTGTACTTTTGATCTTGGTCGTTTTTCTTTGGTATATTACATCTAATATTTATAAAAACATGTTACCTCAAGTTTTAAAAAACTGCCCACTTTCATTGTTTCTAAGTGTCCCTATTAACGAAGCGGCATCAATAATGCACCCCACACTTAGTCTTCGACGCCGCGCCCCAGCCCGGGAATCGAACTCGGACCGGCCGACCGTCCCCCTCCGTTAAGACAGGTTGTTTGTTTTTGTGGGGTCTGTAATGAAATTTCGGGACGTTTTCTCGAAGAGCGCTGAGTGGTAAACGTGTATTTATAGTACGTTACTGCAGACGCAGAGAAAAACTTAGCTGGCTGTATGTATAGGAACGAATAGAGATATTTTATTTTTATTTTATTTACTGAGGAGATATCACAGAAACATACATAAAACTTAGGTAATTTAAAAATTAGGTTACACATTTAAATACAGATGTTTTCTTAAAAGTAACTCCACTGTGAGAAAAGTATAAAGTTTTAGTATTTTTTCTTTGTGGGTAGTTTTGTATTTATTTTTCTTATTTTGATGGAGGTAGATTTATCAAATTCTATCCGTCACCCGTAGACCACGAACCCTGTGTGAAGCCTAGCTAGGTCTCGTTTCCAGGCGAAGCAAGCATAGTGATTTTCTCAAAATTACAATGAAATAAAAAAAACAAATCTACAATCAAACAAATCAGCAAACGCATAGGTTTAATAAAAATATAATAGGTACCTAAATATTTTTATTAAACCTATGCGTTTGCTTCCACGTAATTTATATCACGAGATAATTTCCACTCATCATTTTTGTTTTGATACCTACGCAACATTAGTCATCAAAACTGATGTAGACATTTTTTAGCCAATATTACTTACTTAGAGCTAAATCAGCAGGTATTGACGCATTCCACAAAACTTTACGCTAAATTATCGTGTCAGAAAGCAGCTTCTAAATTAGTTTAAAAAAAATCAAGTAAACAACCTCTACTGTTTCTGACATTTTCGATAGCATGCTTCATTAGTCTTAGGCAATTGTTATTATTCAGTTTTTCAGTGAAGAGTACTGGTGCTCGTCGCTTACGGTATATTTTTACTTACGGAGTCTCCTGAGTCACATTATGACTTATTAATCTTATTATGGTACTATGCAAACATTTATTTTTCTGGTATTAATAAACCCTTTGCTTAATAGGCTACCTACAAACATGAACTACACGTAGTATAATTTAGCATAAAACCAGAGTGACTCAGGAGACCGTAACCATTAAGAGTCAAGAAAAATTGATTCACCCAAAAAACATTACGTACAGACTTTTATTCAGATACTCCAGTTTTCGAATGTAAAACAGCAAACTTTAATAGCGTATAAAACATCATACGTGACCCACTTAATAGTCGATGTCGCGTGCTATAAACCGTGTAAGAATGTCACGCGATTTACATCTGAAACGCCATTTTGTGATTTGTGACAAAATTACAGTATGCTAAGGAAATTCGGAAATAGTAATAAAATTTCAATTTATAAATGAGATTTCTCAGTCTCTGTAGCCCCGTTGGTAGTGATCCTACGAAGCTGTAAGTTTCGGGTTCGGATCCAGGAAAAGGCATTTATGTGTGTGTTTAATACTAGATTGTGTCACAAAGGATCAAAATGGTATATTTCCGGCGTGGGCGTATGTCGAATCCTGAATGAAGCGACGGATTCCACAATTGAATCCCGACCATAGGGAGGGATTCTAAAGTGGAATCCTGAGTGTAATGAAGGATTCAAGCGTTAACGCCCAGATGGAATAATTTTGATACCGTGTGACACATACTGCATTTCACATATTTTCATATTTCATTGTTATTTTTTAGGCTGGCAATAGAAAGTCCTTGAACAGAAAGGTGCCACTTTGATCCCTCCTAGCAGGGAAGAAAAGACCCGTGTTCGAATAGGTGGTGTGAAAAACAAATGACACTCAGCATTGCCGCCGTTAACTTTTATTCGAATGATAACGCTTATTCTCGGATAGAAATGTCAAAACTCCATAATAATTTGACACTAGTATCTAAGAGTAAGCGTTATTCTTCGAATAAAAGTTTGGTGAAAACGAGGAAAAGAGCAAATCTCTTATCCCTTAAATCCGACATCGACATTTCGAGCACTTGTCTCTGTCACTCCAAAGAAAATGTCACCTGAGTGACGGAGACCGATGCTCGAGTTTTACGAATTCCGAAGTCCGTGGTAGGTCTGCCGCTTCTCCTTGATGGAGATGAATTTATCAGAACACTATTTGGAAGGTCCATAAATGTAGGGGTTTCAATCACTTTGCTTTTTAGTTCTACGACCATTAACCTCGGCTTTCAACAGGTGGTTTGTCCGGTATCCTATACAAGCTACGTATTAAAATAAAGTGAAACTCGTACTCGCTCTCCGAGAGTTCCGAGCTATTGTTTTTAGGCAGAGTTGGACAAAAAGTAATGTGATATCTTACTTCTGTAAACATTTGAATTAAGTACTTTGTAATCTGTATTACAAAGTACACATACAAAAGTAACCGGAAGGAGTGATTCTATTACTTTTTGCCCAACTCTGTTTTTAGGTAATTATTTGCTAGCAATCAATATATATGTGTACACATTTTGTTTTGTTCTAACTCTTTTGATTGTTATACAAATATAAATACGTATAATAGAATCGTGGTACCTAATCACTTAATTTAACTGTTTTCCAAAAAATATACTAAGGGAGAGTTCTGGTATTTGTATGGAATAAATATTACTTCTAATACTCGTCCTTTTAACAGGACTAATTTGTCAAATAAATGACTGACAGCTACATTAAATATTGTAAATGTATCGTTTTTGGGTTTCCATTACACTGTCGCTAAGCGATGCCGTTATTGATTATCTTCGGAATCTAATTCTGCCAATTTAAACAATTATGATTAATGTTTAGTTCATTGTAGATAATTAGACATTATACAGCAGTCTAGTCGGGTCAAAATTATTTTCGTTGTCTTGTTTCAACCACTCTGTCACGCTTTTAGTGGCTGTTTCGACTCAGTATAAAAAAAAATCCGGTGCACTTGTATTGCTTTTTCACGTTAGTTTTAATCCATACATGAGAAATTGAAAACAAAACATCATCTCATACAAAAATCACCACTGTTTCACCGTCATTGCTCATATTTTAACGAAGAACTGGTCTTAATAGGGTAAACTTACTTTTTTTTTGTTACGTTTAATTTTATCCAGTCTGCCTGCGACCACGGGTGTAACGTCATGATTTGTTAGATGAGTTTCCCAAACGCAGTTTTTCCTAGCAGATAATTATCTTTTCGCATTTTTTCCCGAAAGCGATTATCCTACTCACTTTTTTTCTCTATAGCTTATTTTTACGGTCGCTTTATTTCTGTTTCAGATATTTTTCTGTCTGAATTTTAACCTGTAGTTAAATTTTCCTCTGCAGCATATTTTACAGTAGCTTTGTTTCTGTTTCCGATATTTTTCTGTCTGAATTTTAACCTACAGTTCAGTTTTCCTTTGCAGCTTATTTTTACAATCGCTTTGCTTCTGTTTTCGGATATTTTCTGCCGTAATTTTAACCTGCAGTTAATTTATACTTTTTTTTTATCCATAGCTATATTTTCAAATAGTTTTCTTTCGCTGTTCCGTTTATATGATTTTATTAATGTAAGGTACAGTCGGCTAATTTCAAAAATGTCTGATACGAAAATATCTCGGGGTATTCCAATATAATTTTTTAAGATTCCGTAGTCAACTGGGAACCTTTATAGTTTTGCCATGTCTGCCCGTCTGTCTGTATGTTGGAGGATAATCTTAGTGAACGGTAGTAATAGAAAGCTGGAATTGCTGACACCAATATGTAAGCCACTGATGCCAACAAGGTGCGCAAATAAAAAATAGAAAAAAATTGTACAGTAAAGCCTGGCAAGATAGTATTAAACCTTGGCCACCATGCGGATTTTCATTGGTACTAATTAATTTTACTGGCAATGTGTACTTTTTATCAGCATACGTCAAAATTCATAATATGTCAGCTTTATAAACAGAATTAAATATTTTAAAAATACTATCTATTTTGCCGAAAAAAATACTAAAAGAAGCTTTAAAAAGAAAACTGAATGCGGTAAATTACTCATAACCAAAAAAGGATGAGGGATTTCACAGCGATCCGGGTAACAATGTTTTCCGAACAGTGTTTGGCAGCCGTGACACTTCAAAGAGGTCTACCATGAACGACGAACGAAGTTTTGCGTCTCTATAGGCTTACGGACGTAATAACCAGTGCGACAGAGAGGTAAAATTTCGTTCGTGGTTCTGAGTAGACCTCATTATTGCCATATGAAAGCGGTATATAGCCACATGAATTCAGGGTTTAATACTAACTTGCTAGGCTTTACCTCCCGAACACCAAAAGTGGGGGATGATTTTTTTTTAACCCCATCGTGTGACATATCGTTGGATAGGTATTTGAAAAATTATGGGGGTTTTCTAAATTAATTTTTTGACACAGGGTAAATTTTTGGAAATAATCGCCCCGGAAGTTAAAAAAAATGCGCCCCCCCCCCCTCTAACTTTTGAACCGTAAGTCCAAAAATTATGAAATAAATCATGAATCGCTCCATCAGGAACCCCCATTTTTTTCAAAATATATTACTAACCGCTCTATGCGAAACACGCAAATGACATGTCAATGTCTTGCCTACTCATTGTGAAGTATTAATTTTTTATGATATAGAAGTATAGAACTTTCAATATCCTATTCAATTTAAAGAGGTTTGCTTAACAAACATAACATCGAGATATTCTACCATTACATACATTACCTATGTGAATAAGAATATTTCAAGCAAAAAAATATATATACTACAGAGCAATACAACGAATGTAAAAAAACCGGCCAAGAGCGTGTCGGACCACGCTCAGTGTTGGGTTCCGTAATTTTATTTACCATAACTCAAAAACTTAGCCGATCCAGGTCAAAATATTTTTTCTTGAAAGTATTTATAAAGCTTTACTTTCATAATTTTTGGACTTACGGTTCAAAAGTTAGAGGCGGGGAGGGAATCATTTTTTTTTTACATTTTTTTAAACTTCCGGGCCAATTATTTCCGAAAATATTACAATCACCAGTGACTTACATATTCGTGCCAAATTACAGCTTTCTAGTACTAGCGGTTACTGAGATTATCCTATGACAGACAGACAGACAGACAGACATGGCGAAACTATAAGGGTTCCTAGTTGACTACGGAACCCTAACAAAGGGTTTTTAAACAAATTTGAGCATGTAAAAAATTGGTTTAGGAAAATATTGCAAGCAGAAAATATACTACAGGGTAATAAAACGAATCTAAAAAAACGCTTTTGTAAACAAATTCGTGCGTGAAAAGAATTAGTGTAGGAAAATATACTACAGAGTAATAAAACGAATGTGAAAAATGCGTTTTTGAATAAATGCGATCATAAAAGTGGCTACCATGAAATAGTAAGACAGGGAAATTAAAAAAGTGGGAAAATTTGCGACTATGAACAACGGCGAAAAGAAAATTATCTGCAAGGAATAACTGCGTTTGGGAAACTCATCTAACAAATCAACGTCATGCCCGAAACGGCAAGATAAAATTAAACGTAAATTTACGCGATTAAGACCCGTATGTCGTTAAAATATGAGTGATAATCCCGAAAGTTTCAATCAACATAATATTTTGCTGTTCATTTTCAATTTCGTCTCAGCAACAACGCGATTTTTCAACTCAGTGTCCAGGCTACGTAAATAGAAATAAGTTCTCCCGTCCACTCTCATCGTAAATCAATTGATTACATTTTCTCATTTTCTGTCCGCGATTTCTTTAGGGACCGCAAATATTTGAAATGAAAGGAAACTCTATAGCTGCGATATATGTAGGTATGTTCAATATAAATGTTTTCGAAATTTGTCATTATTTATTTATCGTTTGGAATGCAACAACGTTTCGACGGCTACTGAAAACCTCAGACACCTTATACGTTATGTGTCGATTGCAAAAAAGTTTATAATAATAGCCTTTCCATCTGTGTCAGATGTTTTAAGCAGCATCCAAACGACACTTGCGTTCGTGGCTGTATAGCCCAATGCGGGAGAGGATCCCGCGTCCACACACAACAAGGTGCTTAGACAAGTTGCCAATCGCTAACGCTTAATCGTCAATCGTAAACGAAAGGCAGCTAACTGTCTGTCGCACTAATATGAAAGAGTGACCAGAGGGAAAACTGCTATACGCTACTAATCTTTAGCGATTGGCAACTTGGCTAAGCATCCAGGTGTGTGCTCCCCCAGGTGGTCGAGGGTTGGAGGCCTGCTCGTGGCGCCTCATACGCTTCTCCTTTAGTGAGGTGGACCAGGATTTGTCGTGCTTTGATTGACCATCATGGACAACGCGACAAAAAAGTCTATAAAGCTTGTAAATATTTACTGATTCTGATTAAAACTCAAGAAAACACTTAAATTAGATTAGCACGCGAATTAACCCCACCATAAAGCACTTAAAAGGAAGGGGAGGTAATTTTATGAAGGCACTTCCATGTTCTAAATGTCTGAAAGTAAACACAGTAAGAAATTACCCTTTTTTATTCGGCTGTTCGGTTTTATTTCCGACAAAAGGCTACCATTTGTAAGATTAAGTTTCGGCCATTTAGAATTATTATTAAGCAATTTTCTAAAGTGGGGTTTTCTGCTATGCTATTCTCTTATTCTCACATTCGACGCTGCGTTCGTCACATTCGACGGTGAGACAGCCTTCACTTCGACGTAGAGCGCAGCGCTGCGAAAACGGTATTCACTGACGTAGAACAGATCATCGTCGAACTGAAGGCGGTAACTCTCGACGCAGTGTAGTTCCAGCTCACGCCGCATTCGTCGCCGAGCGAGTGTCGTTTAAAGTGCATTAGTGAATACCATTTTTAGGCTCGACGCTGCCGCAGCGCTGACACAGCGCTGTTAGCAAGGCGGTTTCTTTAGTGAATAACACTGCTGAAGTTCAAGAGATGCTGAACGTAAAGGAAACGATTTATCACAAACAGCACAGTACGTAGCCCCGTAGGCACAGTCAAGAAGCCAATCTGCAATCGTAAACGATAAGCAATACTCACGTGACGTAATGTATGGAAATGGTCACGTGACTTTCCAAGAGCATCTGTCGTTCTCATACACTTATGACTTATCGCAAACGATAACGCATATACGATTGCAGCATGGCATCATGGCTAGGTCTGCTGATGCTAATCGCTAATGATTCCTAGCGTAGTTTTCTCGCTATCACTCTTTTTTATTAGATTTCTCTTTGTCACTCTTTTTTATTAGAGCGACAAAGACAATTACTTTCGTTCGCGTCTGAGCGATAGCGATTGGCATCTTAGCTACACTAAACACCTAGGTATTCTAACATGAATAAATAGAAGGTTCTAGAACCTGAGAATTTAAAAATCCACACGATTCTACTATTTATTGAAAGAGTGATCAAGTAACGCTGCACTGTTGATTGAAAATTCGCAAACAATACGGGAAAAATAATTCTGACAGTTCAAAGCTTTTCACAGCTTTTGTTTCGTGGATGGATGGATTATTCTTTTATTTATAGAACAAACCCATAAAAACGAAAAATATTAATTAAAAGTATGTAGTACCTAGTACGAGAATGAGGTCACGCATACAACATGTTATCTTTAAACACAAGGAAAATGTTAATTTTGTTGGCTCTTCTTTCGTACTCATACGTCTCATAACAAATCTAGATAATTGGACGTGCAAGATCGGCCAAAAAGTTTTGAGAGATGTCGCTTGAATATTTATTATATGTATTATTAACGATATGGTTTCTGCTGTCATGTTACTACTTATGTGATTCAACTCATTATTAAATGAAATGAAAAATGTTTACTTGCTGTAAAACTACTAATTTATTAACAAAGATTTATTAATTCCCTATCTTTTCCGCAATGAGTCTTTTTATTTTATTATGATATATCTTATAAATATTGGATGTCATATACCAAAGAAAAAACGACCAAGATCACCAACGTTGTGGGGAACGTTGGTGATCTTGGTCGGTTTTTCTGAGGTATATGACATCCAATCCAATATTTGTAATTTATATAGTATTAAGTAGTGTGACTACTGGGGAAAAAGTAAAACCACAAATCAAAATATTTTGTGAAATAAATAATCAAAATATTTAGTAAAATAAATAATTTGATTTGTACTTTCACAATAAGTTCAATAATATATCTTATTTCTTTTATCTATTTACGATGCCGAGGCTATGAATAAGCCCAATTCCAACTTTCAAAGTATTTTTTTTTCTATTTCGATGCTTCGGTTATTTACATTAGTGTCAACAATTAAAAATTGCCAAAATTCGACAATTTATTATGTCAATCACAAAAACAAACAACGAGGGTGGCAACCTCGAGTTACTAATAAAACAAGACATACACTTTTCCATAATCAGTGTATCAAATGTCACATGAATCATGGTGACAAACATTGGGGGAACGTTATTTGGGGACATCACGGTAATTGGTTTACTGTTACAGAAATAATTATTATTTTGCATTTCTTTCCTCGGTACGTAAAACGAAAGTGACGCAGGGATTTATTCGCTAATACAGTAGCAATTCCTCCTGTGAGTGGAAAGAGTCGACTAAGGGATTGGAGTGTCACTGATCATTATTTGATAAAAGATTGATGATGGGAAGCAGCGTCATCATAGTGGACACATTACTGCGATCGCCAATCCGTTTGCCCAGCGTGGCGATTATGGGCATTTACCTCCGAATGTGTCTATACGCATAGTTAATAGGAGAACCCTACGTCCAGCAGTGGACTATCATAGGCTGATGATGATGATGATGATGATGACAGCGGCAATCGCTGTGAACATGTTAAAGGGGTGACAGAAAAGTAAGTCCCGAGTAAAATGTATTTATATCCCTCACGCTCACAATAAGTGAGTACGAGCAGGATTGATACAAAGTAAGTTATGCAATCGTTAAAGTTTCCTCAAGCAGCTTATGGTAAAGGACATTGACCTGTGAGCCATACTAAGGAAGTACGCATTAATTATTGAAACCTTTTTTTTATTCTATAAAGATAAACATGCTTTTCGTCCAGTTCATAAATGTGTTAGAAAGGGATAGTTTTTCGATTTTCGAAATTAACAAGTACGCATGTATTTTCAAACCAAGCTGTCTCAAATTGAAAATTGTTTCGGATTTATTCATATCATTAAATACTAGTTAATTAGGTCTAAATACACGTGAGTTTAACCATTTCATTATATTTATAGGTGTTACGTCCCACGAAAGTATAAATTCAACTACTTTTAGTACTGTTTGTGACATTGACATTAAATAAATTTCGTTAAAAATATTATATTTCTTTATCTTGATAAAATTGTTTCCAGCGTGACTACTAATAATGAGCCTCTTTAATAAAATGTACACTGATCATTCATATAAACATACAAACGATGTACACGTATTATTATTATGTCATTTCTAATCAACATCACAGAAGGTACCTCTAATGTTTAGACCTTTCGTTTCCATGACCAATGCTGCCAACCCACTCGGGAAAGTCAAAAAAGATATCAAAGAGCCGGCTAACGAAACACCCGATTGACGGCCGCTGAAATGCAGAGCCTTTTATTTTTAGAACCGATTGTTTTTGTCAACACCTGGACTTTGAGCGCTTTGCGATCTTGTTGAAGTTTTTGATGGAGGTGGGGTTTAAAGATTTTTTATCTGAGCGTTTCAAAAAGGTTAATGCTGACATAAATATGCTGTTTTGAAAAATATTGATGGTTGAAGCATGTGATACCATTGGGGGTCGTGAAAGGGTATTTTCACTTTTAGGAACACCCCATTAGCGTGAGTTTTAAAAACCTTAGTTGGAGTCAAGTTTGTAACGACAATTAAGTACCTACGATAACTTTAGTAATTTAAACTTGATCGGTTTTTTGGTTTCAAGCTAATTGCGTGACAATAGTGAAAAAGCTCATCTGTAACACTGACTTGATGTAAAAAAACCGTATTCGGTATGACACAAAGGTGACATTTCCATGAATTTGCTCAGCCAGTCAATCAGCGGCCGTTAAAAGACCCTGCATTCCCGGAATTCCCGTAAAACATCCGTATCCCGGTGCCAATTAGTCCCGGTGCCGATATTTGCGGAAATTGTCGGCGCTAAACGGGAAACTCGATCTCTGACAAGATACACGGCTGACCTGAAGAAAGGATAGAAGGCCAAAATCGATCAAGTCCTTGGGAATACGAATTCCATTCTACACATGCCTATTGCCTATTCATCTTTACCCTCCTGGTCTGCTACCGCGAATTCCGGAATCCGTCAATTTCGAGGATTTGTCTCATACACTCTAACGAAGGCGTTATTCAAGTGACTAAGAAAAATCCCAGAAAGCGGATTTTGAAGCTTGTGTTAGGGGTCGCTGAGACCCAGTGATGTTTGCTAAGTTTTTATATTCAAATTTTTCTCTGGAAAGTTCAAATTCAGTGTAAATAATCCGACCATCAACCGATTTTCCCTAAATTCCTTCATCAGACTTGGTGCCATTGTTACCATTCCGGGGTACCCGTTCGATTAAAACATTATGTTTGAAAATCTGTTCACGATTCTCTCAGATATTGTGTGACATACATAAAAACAAAATTAGTCGAGAGGGTGAGAACATCCTCCTTTTCCCAAGTCGGTTCGCTTTCTGACACGTGTTTCGAACGACTTTTTTCATAACAAGTGCCTTAAGTTGAACGAAGAACGCGAAGCGTGCGTTAAGTTTACTTTTCCGCACTAGTTAGGAAAAGTCATTTTCCATGTACGCTTTCGATGTTGGTCCCATACTGAAAGATCATCGTAATGTTTAGTAGACTCGGTGGGTAGCGGGAAGGAACGTCGTCCCTTTCCACCCTGTATAACAAAAAAACTAAATATATAAAAACAACATACTAAAAATAACTAACTTCAAACAAGGAGGAGGTTCTCAATTCGACTGTATGTTTTTTTGAACTTTCGACAGGGTAAGGTGAAAGTACTAGTACTCGACGATGTACCAATACTCGTCATCATAGCTTGAGTTGCCATCGATAAGATAAAATTAACTATTACGGCATTTAAACGATGTTAAATATATGTGCCTTAATGCTTCAAATGCCAACTTTGAAATAATTAGCTTAACATATCTAAATTATATTTGCATAATTTTAAGACGGGCTGACATTTATTAGGACTGTTGTGGACTATTAGGCCGTGTGGTGACGGCAGTAAGAATACATTTGTCACCTCCCCAACTCCTCCTGCGGGTGTCGTAAGAGTCGACTAAGGGATTGAAGTGTCACTGACCATTATTTGATAAAAGATTGATGATGGGCAGCAGCGTCATCATTGTGGACACATTACTGCGATCGCCAATCCGCTTGCCCAGCGTGGCGATTATGGGCATTTACCTCTTAATGCGTCTATACGCATAGTTAATAGGAGAGGCCTACGTCCAGCAGTGGACTATTACAGGCTGTTGATGTGGACTATTAGGACTGGACTGTTTAGGAGTGTTAATATTTTCAATGTCTGAGTGTATTTACACTCAGACATTGAAAATATAATATATAATACTAGTACAAGTTTGAATGTCACATATTTATGTGACATTCAAACTTGTACTGAGGTGCCGTCTATTGGGACTGCCATCAAAAGACCCTGACACTTACTCGTACAATGCAGTTTATTAAGAAAATTTGCAATTTTGAGAAATTTTGAGACTGTGACGTGACCCTATAAAATAAATACTATTTAACAAAACTTACAAACTCCTCTCCCAAAACACATGACAATACTTTAAGTATATTTATATATGAGCAAATATCGTGATTCTAATGAATATTCTCTGTTAACATGTTGCGTACTGGTACTTCCACCTTAAATCGGTTTTGAGGATTCTTTTTTATTTGAAAGTTCATGGTTACTCATGGGTCCCATTTTTATTTGGTCCAGTTTTGTCAATGGCATTCATGAGAAAACCGTGAACTAAGTTTTGAATTTGCTTGAAGCATGTACACGAAAAATGGACGAATATCTCAATATTACGCCAACACAGATGGTCCAGTAGGAACCAAGTCGGGGTCTCATAGGATCTCAGAGAATCGGTTAAACTCGGTTTTTAATTTATTTGTAATTTGGGGATCAGATATGAAAATATTTGATTTAACTTAAGTTTTCTTTGCACTTGAGGCTACAAAATATTATTAATTAACTATAATGTTTTTGGTATCAAAACTGTTTCTTCAAATTGTTCTTTAAATGCAATTAACCAGTGCAGCATACATGTAATCCTATTATACGTGTACAATCAATGCAATTTAAAATACCTACAATGTTATTTAAAATATCTCCGAGCCGAATGTCAATTAAATATAATTTGATTGAAACAATGCACACAAACACACACACACACACACACATACACGCAAACACTCATACACACACAGGCTAGGAATGGAGACCATTATTAATATAAATGTTAAAATACTTACAACAGGAAAGAAGGGTAGGTACCTTTAATTACAAACCTGTCTTTTATGATCAACCACGCCACCATTTTTTACCTATCTTCTTACAGTAGGTATAGTCACTATCAGACTGATATCAGACCGGCTACGGTGTTCAAATATATCTGAACATGTACTCTAACTTCATATAATAAAGGCCTGGGTGCTTAGACAAGTTGCCAATCGCTAACGCTTAATCGTCAATCGTAAACGAAAGGCAGCTAACTGTCTTTGTCGCACTAACATGAAAGGGTGACAGAGAGGGAAAACTACGATACGCTACTAAGCGTTAGTGACGCTGCTGACCATCATCATCAATAAATAAATGGTCATTATCTAAGAATGGTCAGTGACACTTCAATCCCTTAGTCGACTCTTACGACACCCGCGGGAAGAGTTGGGGTGGTGACAAATGTATTTTACTGCCGTTACCACACAGCAGAAGTCAGTCATAATGTCATAAAATATCGCTAAATGACATCAGAACAAAT
This sequence comes from Thaumatotibia leucotreta, assembly GCA_025490895.1. NCBI lineage: Eukaryota > Metazoa > Arthropoda > Insecta > Lepidoptera > Tortricidae > Thaumatotibia > Thaumatotibia leucotreta. Next base: position 8,222 of record JALPQI010004402.1, on the reverse strand, counting down.
CGAATAAAACCAAAACTTTCCGATGAAAATGCCTAATAAAACGTCAGCGAGTTCAATAAAACAATTAATGAAATGTCAAGGGAAATATTTTTGTAAGTACACTTGATTTGTCTCAAAACGAATCATTCGAAAAAGGGTCGTATTCCTTTGTCATACCGTACTTTGTGAGTTGCAAAAAAGGTTCGTCATGAAAAGGATATGAAATAAGAAATGTCGCTGGTATAATGTCCTTTCTATATTAAGGAAATAAGAAAACCATGTTATGTAATAAACAAGTCTTAAGACTGCATTTATTAGAAGTTTACATATTTTCATTTCCTAATAGTCGATGAAATTAATAATTAGAATAATTTTATGAATAAGCGCAATTACAATTAAATTCTAACCAAACCAATACATTTTATTTTATTTACAACAACTAAGTTTTTTTTTATTTTATTAATAAATTTTATCAAAAGACAGTAAATATAAAAAAATCTAAATGACGCAAGCACGATCATACAGGTAACAACAACAATCTATTATTAAGAACCACATATTTGAACGCTGACATATGTAACACCACTAAGCTGAAGCCAAACATCCGTCGCTACGAACTAAACGCAATTTTATACTTGTTTTAGTTGCATAAAGCATTGACATGTAAAATACGTCAAATTTCAAATAAGGAATTTAACACGTTCCATTATGGAAAAAAACAAATGCCGCTCGCTCAGTGTCAAATCAAAATTCAAATGTAGAACGTCAGTTCGAATATGGAACGTCCAGACAGTTTCACAACGCTACTCACATTTCGAAAGCGCTACGAGGAAATCCGTAGGCACTTCACTTCACTATAACACGTCACTGCGGTCTACGCGGCGTAGCGCGCTACGTGCGCGGCTGGCGGCGCGCGGAGGTCGACTGCGGCGCGGCGCGGACGCTACGCGCATGCGCTACGCCCTGCGTAAGGATGGATTCGAAGCGTGTCAAATTTTCGGTTTTTCACCGAGGAAACCGTTTGACAGATAATATGTATAGGCTTTTAGTGTCCGATGCACGAAAGAAAACGATATGAGTACGAGGAATACAATACCAATCAGCATTGTGTCGTATGTCCCTAGTGAGATTTTGGTTGCATTGGACCGAACAGAGAGCAGTAGAGTCGATCGTTGTTGTTATAAATACTTTTTATTTGAATATAATTAATAAATAAAAATTAAATGATTTTCGGTTCAAGTTTGATTTACAAATTCATTGAAAAAAAGGTAGTTTTTTTTTGGTTTCCAGTATTCGAGCCCTAAAATGTCTTCTTTTCAATTTATTAGTTGCGTTAGCAACTATAAAATAATTAAAATAAAATAACTTTGGACATCTTACATAAATCGACTTAGTGGTAAGCTCAATAAAGGCTTGTCATGTAGGTAGTCACGATATACATAATAAATATATACATATAGATACTTAAATACATAAAGCCACGTTTGCCGTGTGGTGACGGCAGTAAGAATACATTTGTCACCACCCCAACTCCTCCTGCGGGTGTCGTAAGAGTCGACTAAGGGATTGAAGTGTCACTGACCATTTTACAAGATTGATGATGGGCAGCAGCGTCATCATAGTGGACACATTACTGCGATCTCCAATCCGCTTGCCCAGCGTGGCGATTATGGGCATTTACCTCCTAATGCGTCTATACGCATAGTTAATAGGAGAGGCCTACGTCCAGCAGTGGACTAATATAGGCTGATGATGATGATAAAGCCACGACCAAGGAACAAATTTTCGTGATAAATAATTTGAACCCGGAACCTCCAGCTTCGTAGGCAAGGTCACTACCAACTAGGCTACGGAGGCTGACAAAATAAAAAGGCGAAAATTCAAATTTTCTATGGGTGGCTAACTCTTCGCGCCAAAATATTTGAATTTGCCGTATTTACTAACAGGCTGGTTATATTTCTTATTTTGCGTAAATCATTCAATATATAAAACTAGAACAAATAACCGTGCCGTGTGGTGACGGCAGTAAGAATACATTTGTCACCACCCCAACTCCTCCTGCGGGTGTCGTAAGAGTCGACTAAGGGATTGAAGTGTCACTGACCATTATTTGATAAAAAATGGTGATGGGCAGCAGCGTCATCATAGTGGACACATTACTGCGATCGCCAATCCGCTTGCCCAGCGTGGCGATTATGGGCGTTTACCTCCTAATGCGTCTATACGCATAGTTAATAGGAGAGGCCTACGTCCAGCAGTGGACTATCATAGGCTGATGATGATGATTGATGATGAGGGCAAATAAAGGTCAACAAAGGTCATTCATTGCCGATTCAGAACAAACAAAACTTAATATAAATATAATTTAAAGAATCCCCTAAGTTTCAACAAGTTTTTTCGTGTCGTGGGCAACCCGAAGATACCATTTATCTCGCTCGTGCGTTGATTAATTGCTTCCTACAGTTTTTAAGATTGTAAATTAATCTTAAACAAGAAAACATGTTAGTCGGAGCGTGAAGACGGGAAGTACAGTAATAAAATAACGGGACATATAAAAATAATGGGTCATATAGCTCAATCACTCATAACAACTCACTATGAAATTGGTCACTACTCTTAACATTGTCGTATGTCAGCATTGAATACGGAACTGAGATACGAGCTTTATGTCCGGTTCACATTATTCCAGTCCAGTGATCCAGCGGTCTAATCCGTCCAATGCTGGACTCAAGCACATCGTTTACTGTTTACTCCAGTCTTTTAAGAGTAGCTGGATTGGAAACACATCGGTGACAATGATCTAGTACTGGTTCGGAACTAGAATGGCTGTCTACATTATTCCAGTGCCGCTGGATTGGGTGAGCTGGAATGAAAAGTTGACGGTCTTTCCAGTCACTGGACCTGAATGGGTCCATTCCAGTGCTAGATTGGATTATGAGTAATTATTGATACATTAATCCCAATTATGATTCATAAATGTCTCCTTAGCAAGCCGTTAAGTATTCAATTGTTCATCCCTTTCGATCTTATCAACATGTGTATAACACCGAAAGGGACAAATAATATTATTTTTTTCCTAATCATCACGTGTATCGGAACGGGCCCTACCTTAATTCGACAAACATAAGGAATGGTCGTGTGTTCAAGCTTCCTTGACACTCAATATCTAAATAGAGTTAAGTAATAATTCTGGTTGGGAAAAAATCAAAAAGTTGATCAAAGACCATGTCCAGTATTTTGGACGTTGTCTAATTAACCCTTTCACAGATGACCGTAAAAAAAATTCGTTTAAGTTTTAATTCTAACTCGTTGTTAATGTCAATAGAGTTGATAATCATAACTGCGATAACAACGACTTAGGTTCGCGATGGGCTGTGAAAGGGTTAAGGGATTGATTATTATTTTTGTTACAACCCATTACGATAAGGCTCAAATTATTAAATGTAAGGTTTCCCGGTTATGTACGTATATGTTCAGGTACCTCAACAAACCAAGAGGCTCTAGAATTAATGATAAATGTTTACAACTAAAATCAAATGAAATCTAACTCTGCCAACCTCAATGGCTCGGCGACCCACAAATCTCGACCTCCAATGCAAATCAATTTAACTCGAAGCTAGTAGAAATAAAGGGTTCAGTTTTATTTATACTATTGTTATGTAAGTATCAATAGTACCTATAGATTGTGTCACAAGGGATCAAAATGGTATATTTCCGGCGTGGGCGTATATTGAATCCTGAGCGTAATGAAGGATTCAAGCGTTAACGCCCAAGACGAAATAATTTTGATACCGTGTGACACATACTGCTTTTCACACCACCTATGAGAAAAATAAAAGATATATCACATATTTAATATTTATGCAAATAATCGATTCTGAACAAATTTTTATCAATTATGAACGTACTGTTTATTTTCATATTTCATTGTAATTTTTTTGCTGGCAATAGAAAGTCCTTGAATAGAAAAGTGCCACTTTGATCCCTCCTAGCAGGGAAGAAAAGACCCGTATTCGAATAGGTGGTGTGAAAAAAAAAATCATCAAGTTTACGAAATACGAACGCTATTACAATGTTTCCCAGCTAAGAGGAGAAGTCCTAATCCAGTGATGCTTTCGAAGTTTCAACCTAACAAGTAATAAATAAACCACTTTTCGCAGTACAGTTAGTCCACTTTACACTACGTATATGGTGCTTTTTTACGCGCTAGTGCGAGAAGTGGATCACTTTATGATAGGAAAACTTCGGTGGCCACCCGCAATGAAAAGTGTCGTACGACACACGTGCGAAAAGGTAATTCGTAACTCGTGTCGATTTAATTGCCTTCGGTCGTGTTTTAATTTATCGCCTAGTTTAGTATTTTTTTCGCACTTGTATCTTGATATACTATTTGAAGGGTCCACGGAAAAAAACATGTCCAGAGCTTAAAAAATCAGGGCAAATTCACACCTTATCCTGTTAAAAGTAAGGTGGTTTTTTCCTTCTGTAATTTGAATTGACTAGACATGTTCTTTCCGTGGACCCTTAATTTTGTGGTTACTTAATTAGGTACTACGTACAAAATACTACAGTGGGCAACTTGAGGCTATCGGTATGAACGAATGTACAGTACATACGACTATTAAAAATAGCAACGGCAGCTTTTCCCTCAAGGACACAGTTTTCACTAGCAAAGCAAGAAACGAAGCTCGCTAGAGCCGCAATCTATTTCTGTACGGCCTTGACGAAGAATAACCGAATAGTGCCTGACGCTGCCGCCCTGTAGTCGTACCATGAGTTGCCGCTACGTTATTAACGAGCGTTTACTTTCTCCCCGCTTCCGTCCCGCTCGTACTTGCATATTCGCGCGAGTGAGCAGTAGTACCATTATTATTTATCGTATGGCATAAGTACATTGTTCTCTACTTAAATTACTTAATTTGAGATAAGCCACAGCATCCGTCGAAAGAGTTTTGAAGTCCGCCGTACTTCCGCTAAATTTGGTGATTGGGCACTCAAATATAATGTGGTGCATTGTTTGATCTGGGCAGCCGCCCGTGTGGCTGCCCAGATCAACTGCTGACGACTCTGCTAACTCGCACCAACCCCATCTGCACCAAAGGGAAACGCAATTTCCAACTCCTGTCCTAATTCGGTTCAGCATCAGGCACCAGACTCGTCGGGGCGCGTCAAAACCCAACGGACGCTTCCCAGCGTTAAGTTCAAATACGTTTTTAGGAAGTGACTTGGCTTCCCATTCTGAAGTCCACGTGCATAGTAGGTTTTCTAGTGGTTTCAGGTCATAAAACTTAACTGGGGGCTGCCGGGACTTAAGTCTGAGGACTTTAAGCGCGTGGAGGTCCTGAGTGCTTAGCCAAGTTGCCAATCGCTAGCGCTTAATCGTCAATCGTAAGCGAAAGGCCGCTAACTGGGTAAGCCCCAATCTGGGGACAAGCCTCGCCCACTTAAGGTGATATTCGCAAGCAGGGCCACGGCAGTTAAGGTTTTAAAGAACAGAAATAATATTCGGAATAAAAATGTATCTATCAAGAATGATCTAACACCATACCAGCGTGAGTACCTTAAGAAACTTCGCACTGAGCTCGACAAAAGGATTGAGGCAGGTGAGTCTGACCTTACTATCAAATACTTGAATGGCAAACCGACTATTGTCAGGTCTCGCCAAGCGACCGAGCCATCCGAAGTAGTGAAAAAAAACTAGGTGGCAATAGTTTTATTCAATTACCACTTTTCTACACGAACCTGGCATCCCTAATGGCGAAACGAGACCTATTCTTATTGGAAATAAACAAACTGGAACCTACCTTTATCATTATTACGGAGACACATCTAAAACCATCAATCAACAATAATCTAATAAACATCAAAGGATATAATCTATTTAGACATGATAGGTGTACTGGTAGAGGTTGGGGAGGAGTCGTGATATATGTAGCAAAAGAGCACAAAAATATCCCAATATTTTCAGAATTACACCTAGACTATAATAACCAAAACAATGTGGAAGCGCTTTGGGTTAATATTAACTATTGTAATTTTAAATTACTACTTGCTGGTGTATACCGTCCTACACACTACACCTTAGAAGATAGTGACGCAACCTTGTTTGAGACAATTAGAGAGGCATCAACGACATGTACAGGAGCGCTTCTTATAGTAGGGGACTTCAATCTACCTGATATAAGCTGGCCATTACAGAAACTTGATGGTTATAACGCTCTTCATGACAAGTTTCTGGAAGTCTTTACTGATACAAATCTCCATCAGCTTGTAGCAGAGCCGACTAGAAAAAGGAATGATGAAGAGTCACTATTAGATTTATTCCTATGCAATGAGGAAGATCTTTGCACTGGTTTAGTTCATCACCCCCCAATTGGCAAGAGTGATAATTTGGTTTTACTGTCTACGTTGCAATTTCAAGTCGACCACACACCGGGCATTGCTATGAAACAACAACGCAAAGACTTTTTCAAAGCAGATTATGATAAGATCAGCTTGTTACTTACCGATTCATGTTCTAATATCAGAGATGACCCTAACTGCCAATCTGCTTGGGCCCATCTAAAAAATAAAATCCAGGATGTGATAGCGGATGTAGTACCACTAAAACGAAAATGTAGAGTCAATGTCAATAAATCATGGATTGGAGCTGACATAATTAAATTAACTAATCAGAAGCTGATGAAATGGAAACTATATAAACTTAGTAACTCGGAAGAAATCTATAAAGAACATAGAACACTAAACAACCAAATTATTTCTAAAGTTAGAAAATCACGTATCGAATTTGAAAGGAATGTCGTTTTAAAGACCCCTAAACTTTTTTATAGCTATATTAGACAAAGCTTATCATCAAAGGTATCTGTTCCTCCAGCATTACGAGAAGTGAGTTCACAAACAATCAAGAGTGGGAGTAAAGAAGTAGCAAATATTTTTGCAACCCAGTTTAGCAAATCATTTGTAAGAGAACCTGATACAGTGCCCATTCCGCCTGTCGGTACTCCGAGACTGCTTAGATCCTTGGAAGAAATTGTTTTCACCCCGGAAGCCGTGGAAAAAACGATTAGCACTTTCAGAGATGATTCCGCTATGGGGCCAGATGGTATTCCGGCAACTTTACTGAAGAAATGCAGTCACGTGTTGGTTGAGCAACTTTCTCATATAATGACACTATCCTTCATGTCCGGTAGTATACCTCAAGATTGGAAGGAAGCGACCGTTACACCAATCTACAAGAAGGGTGATAAATTAACAGCTGCAAATTACAGGCCAATAAGTCTAACGTGCATTGCCTGTAAAGTAATGGAGAAAATTATTGCTACATGTATGAGGAAATTCTTATCTGAAGAACATATCATACTCGAAGAACAACATGGTTTTGTACCGAGACGGTCAACAGTGACTAACCTGTTAGTTAGCGTGGATTACTGGACCAAGAACTGGAATGAGCATATTCCAACGGATGTGGTTTATTTGGATTATGAGAAGGCCTTTGACCGAGTACCTATAAGAAGGCTTATTAGTAAGTTGGAACACTACGGCATCCGCGGACGGCTTCTAAGATGGATTCAGGGCTTTCTTAGTGGAAGAATATTACGAGTCAGAGTGGGAGATGACCTGTCCGAGCCTACCGAGGTACTTAGCGGTGTTCCACAAGGATCAGTCCTCGGACCAATTCTTTTTGGAATATTTGTAACGGATCTAAAGTCTATTGTCACGTCGGGACTGTCACTCTTTGCTGACGACACGAAAATTATGGGAAACCCACTTCTAATGCACAATACGATACAGGAGGACCTAGATCGAGTTGTAAAGTGGACACAGGACTGGCTAATGACACTTAATTCTGGAAAGTGTTCCGTTCTTCATATCGGGGCGAAAAATCCACAACTCCCTTACTCAATAGAATCGCAAGTCCTAAAGAAAGTGAACTCGCATACAGATCTTGGTATCACAGTGACTAGTAACCTTAAGTGGGATACTCACATTCTTGGTATAACGAAAAGTGCCAACTCATTATTATACCTGGTACGGAAGACTTTCAAGACAATTGAAAAGCCATTATTTATGAAATTGTATAAAATTTACATCAGACCTCTTCTTGAGCATGCCTTCCAAATATGGAGCTCGTACTTTCGGAAGAACATAACGCTCCTTGAAAAGGTGCAACGTAGAGCAACCAAATTGGTGTACGGATTACGTAATAATTCCTACGAACAACGGCTGCTCAGTCTTGGTTTGAC
>JALPQI010004401.1:0-67141 GCA_025490895.1 Thaumatotibia leucotreta | reverse complement strand
AGATTACTACTTAGACTATTTGATAAAATTTTGTTGTTTATTTAGAAACTAGGTTAAACATTAGTTGAAAAATTATTTCCTAACACAAATGATGAAAAAGTTTTATTGCTCAAAGTGTCCTTAATTAAACGCTTATGACAGCCATCGAACATTGACTTTTAACTTTTGACGTTTTGACAGTTGGGGAAGCCAAACCAACCCAACACTCCTTTTAATTTATTTATTTACGAATGAATTGAGACTCTTTTACAAGTGAATTATACAAATCATACCAATACAATGGAGTTAATATACTCCATGCGCCGGAAACCATTAAAATGCGAGCCCCCGCACTTTGAAACGTATGTAAACTTTCCACATTATTTACACGTATTTTATACATAATAACTAACTCAAATGACCCAAATTAGTGTTTGAAACTTATATACATATAATTTTAGTAAAGAGAAGTGTGTTAAACTATGTTTTTGCAGGTTATCGGACCCCGAAGTGGTTCGTCCAATATGCACCATATCAGCATGCAATATCATTGCATTTTCGTCTCCCACTGAACTGTCCGACTCTGACGGATGTACTTGGGGTGGGCACGTGTATGTATGCGACCTGGACACGCCGTGGGACAGCCATAAAGTTACAAGTACTGTTCATCCTGTAAGTACTTTTTTATATTTACATTTTCTTCTAATTAAAAAATCCTAAATTCAATGTTATTGTATCACGAGAAATCTCTACAAAGAGTACAAAGTACAGAAATATCTTGATTGTTTAAAAAACACCTTGAAATACTGGCTTTCATTGTTTTTTCTGATTTTGGCATTAAATGTTGTAATACTTTACATTAACAATATATTCTCACAACTTAAAAATAAACATGTATCTGGTACAATAAGCCAAGAGAAAAATACTACTAGTTGAAAAAATCACAAAAAGAAGTCTATATAATATAACTAAAGGGTCAAACTTAAAATCATGTTATGAGTCTTTCCGGTGGACATTTTAAAAGTTAAGGGCTATGAGAGTTAATTTTCTTATTAAACCCTTATTGTCATTTAACGGCACTCCTTTCCTATTGATTGATACATATTGTATGATAAAAATTATGACTACACTCCTACAAGTTGCTTACTATTGGCCACAGGAAAGAAGGGCTCTACACTGTAGAGTCTACAGTTCAGCTAAACAAGCACTTCTTCTTTCCTGTGGTCGATAGTTAACAGCCTGTGGACAGATAGTAATGATTTTTATCATACAAAGCAATGTAAAAGGAGGACATCTTAATGAAGATAAGGCTTTCATAAGAAAATCAAGCTTTATAGGCCTTAACTTTAGGATTGTCCACTGAAAAGACTCCGAACATGGGTTTGTGTTTGACCCTAAAATACTTTATGTTTTTCTCTGTGCTAGTGCATTTTAAGGTTTACTTGATTGCTATTGGACCTTTCTCACCTTTTTGATCTTTCCTACATACATAAGTATACTCTGTCCAACATTCTCTGTCAGCAACTACATTTTTTTAATAACCTACTTTTTGTACAAAGATAGACAGAGAATATCTCTTTGCAGAGTTTGTATTATTGAAACCTTAATTTTACTTGGTCCTGTCACTGGCTGTCTATATAAGTATCTAAATGTATCCCTCTATTAAGGTCCGACCGAGACCCATATTTTAGTCTCGGCCGAGACCGAGAATAAATTTGATTCTCGGCCGAGACCGAGACTGAGACCGAGACTTGGTAGAAAGGATAAAAAACGTATAAATTACATAAAAAATCCCTAGCAATTACCTATAGTAAGTCCAACGTCAAACTAGATACAGCAATTTTTTTTGGACATTACTTTTTTTGAAATTTTTATATGTATCCCAAAAACCGGTATTCGAATTTTAGGTATTTTTATCGATAGTATGATAGGGTCGCTTACTCTAAATTATTCCTTCGTTCATTTTAAAGTGAAATTGAAGTCAGTTCATGTCAATATGACACCAATAAAATCGCAGTAAGTTCGCGAGATGGCATCAAGCTCCCCAATTACAGCTCATTACGAATCTCGGCCACGGCCGAGAGTCCCGGCCATTTTTGGCCGAGAGCCGAGAGGGATATCTCGGCTCGATTTTTGGCCGAGAATGCCGAGACCGAGGCCGAGATCTCGGTCGGACCTTACCCTCTATTATATATATTGTCACGTGGTACATCACAAGCCTTAATTCAGCTTACTGTGGGACTATGATTTGTGTAAGATGTCCCAAGATATTTATTCTTTTCCATAACTACAGGTGTCAGCGCTAGAATGGGACGGAGAAGGCAAGCAGCTGCTGGTGGCAACGACGGAGGGAGAAGTATCTGTGTTCGGCATGAAGGAGTTCCTACTGAATGACTGGGGTTGCCTTTACAGTGCTTCTTTTCCAGGTACTGTTATTATACTGGCTCCTGCAACCATATATAACATGGATGTCTAACGCCAGCTCAAAAATGCCCCCAAGGCCAATAGGCATGATGACTGGCAAATCAAATCAGCATCTTTTTTCGAACTGTCAAAATGATCCCCACTATGGAATAGTATGGAATTTTATATGAAATACTCAAAAGTGACGTCACATTTGAGTACTGCCAAATGACCTACTCTTTTTAAGTTCTTTTCAATTTATTAAATAGAAGTTCTGTACAAAAATTACTGCAATCTACATCTTAGTAATAATTTCTTTGTGTATTATGTCGTGCATAATGTTAAATAATTTATTTTAACTACAGTCATCATCCCTATTGTTCAATTGTGCCAAGATGGGCAGGACATAGCGCTTTTCTTAACACCGCGCATTTTTCGGCGCAACATCTTTGACAAAGGTTTATAGAATATAGCCAATCAAAACTTTGATCGACCAATCACAACTATTTTTAAATGCTAAGTTTTTATAGGTTAATACTGAAATTAATTACCGTGATGCTTTGAACAGGGGGTGACACATGTCAACTAAAATTAAGGACCGTTTTTGAAAGACAATTTAGTATGGTGTGGGGCTTCCATCTCTTATTTGTTCGTAGGCTGGCTCACTATAAAAACAGTCACTTTTAGCAACCTCACCAAAAGCGAGATAACAAAAGGTGATCGCTCCCTGTAAAGAAAAGACACACGGCAATCACTTTTGTTTCCTTTATTTTGATTTTTACACGTATATCCCGTACCACAGCCTTTTTTCTGTTTGGCCTGATGGTTGACTGGTAGAGAATGCACTCTGGCATTAAGTCCGCCCTTTGTTCTATTTTATTTGTGCAATAAAGATTAATAGCACATTGTGCATCAAGGGAGGTAAGTACGGAATTACTAACGAGAGTGTTAGAAGCCTGGCGCCATTAAGCGGAGGGCTTTTATGACTCGAGTTAGTGTTCCGCTTACCGACCGTATACAATGCTTTTCATCACACTTGCCGACAAAAAAATAATATTTTAGAATTGTAACTAACGTGAGACTCAAACATATTAAAATATCGAACCAATCATCAACTTAAATGCGTGAGTAACTTGGTTAGATGATATTTTAATATCATATCACTCAGCTAGTATAGTTACTAGCTTAGCAGTGAGCTGCAAATGTCGCCTCTTTTCTTCTTTTTATTCAAAATTCTTTATTTATCAGAATACAGTACATTAAAGGTGTTAATTATTAATAAGATCCTTGTATTCAGCAAGCAAGCATATAAATATTTCAAAGCTATAGAATTACAATTTATAAATTAAACAGAATATCCAGTTCTACTACTATTATACAAATGTCACAAAAATACAATTATAAATCAAATTAATACAATGTCATCGGATCCTTAAAATTTAAATAATCCTTAACCCTGTAAAAACATTTGTCCCGCAGCCATTTTGTTAAACATCGTTTAATTAATTTCCCCGACAACATCCGCAATTCATTTGGTAACTTATTGAATACCGTAATGCTCATATCATTCACAGGGACAAGTGCCAAGATATGGATATTTTCTGATGTGGATGTTTTCAGGGGAGCACATAATTAAAGCGGCGTTCTTCCACAACGGGCGGCGAGTGTCGTGCGACAAGAAGCCCGATGCTCCCGCCTCCGAGCGGCTGCAGATTCTGCGCTCCACACCCACCCTTAAGGGTTTCGGGTACGTTTATACTGTATTTTCAGTCAAGCATGTTCACAGCTGGTCACTCTTGGGCTGATCATCTAGGTCAAGAGCTAGACCCCCCTGGTGACTTTTGGGTGGCTGGTGGTCAATTCTTTTATCACCAAGATATGGCCAAAATCTGCGACCATATATAACATGGACGTCTAACGCCTGCTCAAAAATGCCCCCAAACATAATACTTCAATTGTGTTAAGATGGGCAGGACACAACGCTTTTCTTAATACCGCGCATATTTCGGCGCAACATCTTTGACAAATGCTTATAGAATATAGCCAATCAAAACTTTGATGGACCAATCACAACTATTTTTAAATGGCGGTTTAAGTTTTGATAGGTTGACATTCAAATTCATTGCCGTGATGCATTGAAGAGGGGGGTGACACTTGTCAACTAAAATTCAGGACCGTTTTAGAAAGGTAATTTACTATGGCGTGCGGCTTCCATGTTTTATTTGTTCGTAGATTCAATTAGCCCAGCAACCAAAAAGGAAGAAAAATTTTGAATCGTTAAACTAAATAGCGAATCATAGAAAATAAAAGCTACTTCCGGTTCTAACCCTACACCACTACCTGAGAAGAATCCGGCAAGAAACTCAGCAGGACTTTTTTTTTTCAAATAATAGTTTTGTAACATCTTACAGCTAACATGCATTAATTAAAAACGAAACATAAATTTGATTAATATAAATACAGATATAGTACATTAACTAGAGCTGAAGTCTCTAATAGTCAGAATAATTATATAAATGTAATGAATTTTGAGAAATGTATGATGTAAACATATATGTAAAAGGGCATACAATTGTTTTTAGTTAAACGTTACAATTTGCATTGTTATACTGCTAGAGATGTAAAGTTCTCTAGTTGTCAGAGTAAAAAACAAACAGATACATTTCACTAAATGTTTCAGAGATGTATATTAAGGTCTCCATGCGTCATAATATTAAATAATCATAAATAAACAAACATGAAGCGAATTCAATTTCTCGTGTCAAGAACAGCAGGAAAATTGTTAGAATTTAGGCCATGAGTGAGCTTGATTAGACCGGTCTCCGCAAATACTGTATTTTCAGTCAAGCATGTTCTCAGCTGTTCACTCTTGGGCTGGTCATCTAGGTCAAGAGCTAGAGCCCCGCTGGTCAGTCCTGGGTGGTCATATCTAGGTCAAATTTTTCGTCACCAAGATCAGGCCAAAATAAATAAATATCTTGGGACATCTTACACAAATCAACCTAGACCCACGGTAAGCTCAATTAAGGCTTGTGATGTGGGTACCGAGCGACGATATATATAATAGATAGATACATATAGATACTTAAATACATACAGTGTATTCATCCTTACTTGTCTTATCATGTAAACAAACCACAGACCAAGTAAAACAAACAAAACGTCAACGATGATCAAAAGACAATCACTAGTGATTAGAAATGTCGATATAATGAAATGTCAGCGATAATTTCACTGCTTAGGTACGTAAATAGAGGATTATCGATTTTACATCGTCTGTCAGGAAGATAATTAATTCGTATAAGATTATATCAAAAACTATGGTTAAATTTCGAGGATTTTTCTCTGTCGCTCCAACGAAGGCGCCACTAGTCATGAGAAAAATCACATGAAGTGCACCCGTAACGAACAACGTGAAGCGAAGTAGCGAAACGAATGACGTTTGACGTGAAGATTTTATTCAATATTCAATAGACAACTAAGCACTGCCAGTCTTTGAATAAAATAAATATTGAAATCAATTACAAAAACCGGCCAAGAGCATGTCGGGCCATGCTCAGTGTAGGGTTTCGTAGTTATTCAAAAACGGCTGGGCCGATTATGTTCGAAATAGTTTTATGCCAGCCCACTATTCATTATTTTTTTGGACCTTTGGATCAAAAGTTAGAGGGGGGGACAATTTTTTTTTCATCTGGAGCGATTATCTCCGAAAATATTGACTTTAGAAAAAAACTTTCTTAAAAGCCCCTTTTTCTTTTTAAGAGACCTATTCAATGATACCCCACACTATACGATTAGGTACAGCAAATAAAAAAATCACCCCACATCACCAATTGGGGGGGAGGTACCCGAAATTTTTTTTTTTACTTTTTATTGTATCACTTTGTTGGCATGATCAATATGTATACCTGTACCAAATTTCAGATTTATAGTATTAACGGCCACTGGGCTAAGTATGCTGCGGAAAGACGGACATAGCGAAACTATAAGTATGGGTTCCGTTGTTGCCATTTTTGCTACGAAACCCTAATAAATTTTGGTAAATTACTGCAATTTATTTTAATTGCATTTTCCTCTAGTTGTACTTTAAGTATTAATATCGATATATATATTGACATGCCAAACATTATGGTACATAGACAATCTAGACATCGCAATGTCACATCAATGTCAGATGTTTTTTAAAGTTATCCGACCGTAACAGCATTTATTGACGAAAATCTTTACAGAAATGATATTTTTCAGTGCTTTTTTGAGTAATTATAATACTTTGCGAGTTTAATTAAGTATGCAACAACATTTGACGTGATGATTAATGTGTAATTGCAGAGAAAATTGTGATAATGTTTTCAAAAAGTGTTTGTTTACATGATAAGACAAGTAAGGATGAATGCACCTTAGACAACCACGACCAAGGAACAAATATTTGTGATCATTAAATACACAAATAATGCCCTCACCGGGATTCGAACCCGGAACCTCCAGCTTCGTAGGCAGGGTCACTACCAACTAGGCTACAGAGGCTGACGAATAGACATTGACTGATGGCTGTGCCACCAAGATTAATAAACATTGGCATGGAGATCTTGTTCCAAAAGACCAGATCTCCAATGTGGCAGGATGAGATTAGTCTGTTCTAAATAAGACAGCTAATTGGGTTGCTTGTAGGTATATTTAGGACATCTGAGCCCAGCAGTGGGCATATCACAGATTCAAAATTAGAAGATATGTATATAGAACCACTTTGGAGAAGACAGTAGACCAGGCTTTTTAGTAAACGCAAAAAATATACTACAAGATTTTAATTTCATTGAATATTAAAAGTTTCTTATCTAAATATCTATATTATTATCTCCTTCACCATGAAAAATATTCCCACACGTATAGGTAATTTCACCAGAGTTGAGGCGAATGATTACACACACATCCAAATGAAGTACTAATTGCAAAAAATTTAGTAAATGAATGAATGACTTGCGACAAAATATTGAAGCAAATCCCTTGAACAAACTATTTGGTCAATCTTACAGTTGCAATTGGGTTTGTTGCCAGTACGAAAAAAGAACACTAATTTCAAATTCCTCGTGTGTTTACATGACATGTTGATGTGTGCGTGACCTCAACTCTCGTGGAACTATCGATACTAAGAAATTCGGCAATTCCTTCAATTCCGGACTATTAAAAGGTGGAATTCTTTACCGGCATTTATTTTCACAGCAAGGCAGTGGCAACTGACAGGTTACTGCTTGTCTTCTGTTCGTTGCCGCCGCGATTTGGTCTCCACTTTGCACTTACGATCAGGAGTGCGATTTTTGAATTTCACCGATGATATTGAGATCACCGGTGACTAAAATTATCACCTGTGATTTGATGTCACTGTTTCCCAAATGCCGTATTTTTGAATCTCGCACGTTTTTTACCAACATGCAGAAATTATCCTGTTACGTTCCTTTTTACGCAGATGTAATAGTGTTGCCTTTAGTTTAGTATCGGTTTCTATTTTTCATACTATCTATAACTCATTAGGTCAAAGCGGTCGAACGTAAGACAAAGTGTCAATGTCATTTGAAAAGAAAACTAAAGTTTTGAAAGATGGCAGATGTCACTAAGTCAACTGTCAAAAATAGTCACACGGTGATTTCAAACCGAGTGGGTGGGGGCACTCGTAAAGCGATATCATAGATATGACAATTCTAGTCACCGATGACATTTCAAAAATACGAACTCAAGGGAAATCACTTGTTTTCGGTGAGAATTAGTCACTGGTGAAATTAAAAAATCGCACCCCAGGTGGAGTGGAGCCACTTTGTTGTGCCAATATAAAAAAAATCCTTACCTCCTTATTTATAAACGTCTAACTTAGCAAGCCAATAAGTGGGGCCCTTAGATACACTTCGATCCATTGGGATCTTTTTTGTATAGGCCAATAAGTACTGTTCGTGTTCATAGACATATTGATTAGACCGAGAGAGATAAGTTAGACGCTTATGAAAAAGGGGTATAATTTGAACTCAATGTCAATGGTACCGAACGAAAGGGAACTGACCAAGGAAACACACCGCGTTTAATAATAAACAGTCATAATATAAGTATTTAATTTTACGGCTGTACTGATATTTTTCACCGACTAAACAAAATTACTGTCAAGACCTATATTTCAAATGCAACACATCGTTAGCGTGATCTACGAACTGCTCTTACCGCCATCTACCAGGAACGAATGTAAACTAATTTGAAGTTTATACAGACTCCTAGTCAACTACGGACTGAGTTTCCAATCCCCAGTTAAATAAATGTTAGCATTATCCTTTTTTGACTGACGATTTGAGAAAAGGATGGTGATTATTCTAACATTTTTAACTAACGCATAGCTTTATTTGGTGAATGAAAAATCGGCCCTAATTCTCACAATATTTTTCTACAGCGGCATAGCCTGTGAAGGTGCCATCATAATAACAGCCACTGGTCTGATTGGAGCCCTATCGGGCACCTCAGGCAAGCTGAGCGGCGATCTCCGTCCGGCCAGAGACCGCGTTCCTACGGCCAGTGTGGCTCACAAGAGTGAGTATACAGTTTTAAAGATTGAAATAAAGTGAAATATGGATATGCGACTATACGCATAGTTAATAGGAGAGGCCTACGTCCAGCAATGGACTATCATAGGCTGATGATGATGATGATGATGATGATGATGATGATGGATATTAGAAATACATTTTCCCCTCACTCAATTTTAGAAACACTTATTTTACACTGAAAAAAATGCTAAGTTGGATTTATCAGATCTTGCGTAATTCTAACCGGAAATTAAGGTTGATTGGGTCCTTTCACAAATTTTTATTTGATTTTACCCAACTTTTTATGTTGGCATTCTACTAAATTAATTTGGTTGATTATACCAGTTTTTTGTTGATTTTACCAGTTGTTTGGTATAATGTACAATGTTCTTTGTTGATTTAACTAGAACTCTGGTATCGACTTCAACCTTTTTAGTTTTGTTAATTTGATAGCAAGGATTTGTTACATATATCAAAATTTTCTCGTAATATGGCCAACCTAAGTCACTTTGGTAAATATTTTTTACAGTGTATTTTCTGAAATATTCGCTACGCTCAGGATACCAAGTTAGCGAGATTTTAATAAACCTTAATTGCAGTCATTTATTTATTTATAAAAAATAACAAAATGAGAGGGTGCCTCTTAGAAAATTGCAATCGGGAGTGCAAAGAGCTCCTTTGGAGCATTCCATGAAAACATGTCGTAAGCGACACTGTCTTTTCAATCATTTTGATTAATAAGCTGAGTAACGGTAAAATAATAACATATCAAAGCTTTAAGATTGACAATGTTTCCTAGCAGGCAACATATTTTATTAGAGTACCTATAGCCACACATAAGCGACAAAAAGTAGATGTTTTCATGGAATGCTCCCTTTATTGGTTCGAACATCCTACAAAATTAGCTGGACTATTTCACAACTTATCTTATATTGTTACAAAGTATTATAGGGAACTTTAGGCCTGTATTTCATATTAACTCGTGTATGTATTTTTTGTATATGGCTGTTTGTTTTTCTAAATAAATAATAAAAAAAAGAAATATTCGGTACGCTCAGGATACCCAGTTAGCGAGATTTTAATAAATCTTAATTCCAGTCATTTATTTATATAAAATAACAAAATGAGAGGGTGCCTCATAGAATATTGCAATCGGGAGTGCAAAGACCTCCTTTATTGGTTCGAACATCCTACAAAATTGCAAAAATAGACTGTTTGTTTCTGAATAAATAAATAAGAAGAATAAAAAAAAAAAAAAAAGGTGCACCTTATTAAACGACTATCACATAAAACCCTTGTTACAGATGGCAACCTAATAATAGCGGCCGGCGGAACATTTAGCGTCCGCTGTTGTGTCTGCTCCGTGTCTCTCTCGCGACCTCCCAACCAGGCCCCGTCGCTATTGGTCCAACCGCTGCCTACTGTGTATCTAGACTGCATGCCTGGTAACTAATAATAGCGGCCGTAACCCTTAGCGTCCGCTGCTGTGTGTGTCCGTGTCTCTCTCCCAACCAGGCCCCGTCGCTACTAGTCCAACCGCTGCCTACTGTGTATCTAGACTGCATGCCTGGTAACTAATAATAGCGGCCTGAACCCTTAGCGTCCGCTGCTGTGTGTGTCCGTGTCTCTCTCCCGACCTAGGCCCCGTCGCTGGTCCAACCGCTGCCTACTGTGTATCTAGACTGCATGCCTGGTAACTAATAATAGCGGCCTGAACCCTTAGCGTCCGCTGCTGTGTGTGTCCGTGTCTCTCTCCCAACCAGGCCCCGTCGCTATTGGTCCAACCGCTGCCTACTGTGTATCTAGACTGCATGCCTGGTAACTAATAATAGCGGCCGTAACCCTTAGCGTCCGCTGCTGTGTGTGTCCGTGTCTCTCTCCCAACCAGGCCCCGTCGCTATTGGTCCAACCGCTGCCTACTGTGTATCTAGACTGCATGCCTGGTAACTAATAATAGCGGCCTGAACCCTTAGCGTCCGCTGCTGTGTGTGTCCGTGTCTCTCTCCCAACCAGGCCCCGTCGCTATTGGTCCAACCGCTGCCTACTGTGTATCTAGACTGCATGCCTGGTAACTAATAATAGCGGCCGTAACCCTTAGCGTCCGCTGCTGTGTGTGTCCGTGTCTCTCTCCCAACCAGGCCCCGTCGCTATTGGTCCAACCGCTGCCTACTGTGTATCTAGACTGCATGCCTGGTAACTAATAATAGCGGCCTGAACCCTTAGCGTCCGCTGCTGTGTGTGTCCGTGTCTCTCTCCCAACCAAGCCCCGTCGCTACTGGTCCAACCGCTGCCTACTGTGTATCTAGACTGCATGCCTGGTAACTAATAATAGCGGCCGGAATCCTTAGCGTCCGCTGCTGTGTGTGTCCGTGTCTCTCTCCCGACCAACCAGGCCCCGTCGCTGGTCCAACCGCTGCCTACTGTGTATCTAGACTGCATGCCTGGTAACTAATAATAGCGGCCTGAACCCTTAGCGTCCGCTGCTGTGTGTGTCCGTGTCTCTCTCCCAACCAGGCCCCGTCGCTGGTCCAACCGCTGCCTACTGTGTATCTAGACTGCATGCCTGGTAACTAATAATAGCGGCCTGAACCCTTAGCGTCCGCTGCTGTGTGTGTCCGTGTCTCTCTCCCGACCAACCAGGCCCCGTCGCTGGTCCAACCGCTGCCTACTGTGTATCTAGACTGCATGCCTGGTAACTAATAATAGCGGCCTGAACCCTTAGCGTCCGCTGCTGTGTGTGTCCGTGTCTCTCTCCCAACCAAGCCCCGTCGCTACTGGTCCAACCGCTGCCTACTGTGTATCTAGACTGCATGCCTGGTAACTAATAATAGCGGCCGGAATCCTTAGCGTCCGCTGCTGTGTGTGTCCGTGTCTCTCTCCCGACCAACCAGGCCCCGTCGCTGGTCCAACCGCTGCCTACTGTGTATCTAGACTGCATGCCTGGTAACTAATAATAGCGGCCTGAACCCTTAGCGTCCGCTGCTGTGTGTGTCCGTGTCTCTCTCCCAACCAGGCCCCGTCGCTGGTCCAACCGCTGCCTACTGTGTATCTAGACTGCAGGCCTGGTAACTAATAATAGCGGCCGTAACCCTTAGCGTCCGCTGATGTGTGTGTCCGTGTCTCTCTCCCAACCAACCAGGCCCCGTCGCTACTCCAACCGCTGCCTACTGTGTATCTAGACTGCATGCCTGGTAACTAATAATAGCGGCCGTAACCCTTAGCGTCCGCTGCTGTGTGTGTCCGTGTCTCTCTCCCAACCAGGCCCCGTCGCTATTAGTCCAACCGCTGCCTACTGTGTATCTAGACTGCATGCCTGGTAACTAATAATAGCGGCCTGAACCCTTAGCGTCCGCTGCTGTGTGTGTCCGTGTCTCTCTCCCAACTAGGCCCCGTCGCTACTGGTCCAACCGCTGCCTACTGTGTATCTAGACTGCATGCCTGGTAACTAATAATAGCGGCCTGAACCCTTAGCGTCCGCTGCTGTGTGTGTCCGTGTCTCTCTCCCAACCAGGCCCCGTCGCTACTCCAACCGCTGCCTACTGTGTATCTAGACTGCATGCCTGGTAACTAATAATAGCGGCCTGAACCCTTAGCGTCCGCTGCTGTGTGTGTCCGTGTCTCTCTCCCAACCAGGCCCCGTCGCTATTGGTCCAACCGCTGCCTACTGTGTATCTAGACTGCATGCCTGGTAACTAACAGTAAAACAAAGGCAGTCTAGTAATTTTTAGGGCTTATAAACCCCTTATTCATAAACGTTTGCTAACTTAACAAACCGCTAATCAATGCCATCTTTAGCATAAGGGCACAAGAGACACGTGCCCAGGGTCCCCATCTTCAGGGGGGCCCCGAAAGAGATCGACAACTTTCCTCACATTTATTCTCACGTTTACTTTCCTTTCGAAAGGGGCCCCAAAATCCTTGGGTGCCCAGGGCCCTTTAAAATCCCGGAGTTAAAGACGGCCTTGCCGCTAATAATTGTTTGTCCCTTTCGGCAAAAGTAAAAGCAGCAAAAAGGACAAACAATTATTAGCGGTTTGTTAAGTTTGCAGACGTTTATAAACAAGTAGCGGAATTCTTCATAGCAAAAACTAATCTGTCAGAGGGATTGAATTGACCGAGCTTTTTTATCGACTATCGATACTAATACAGCCTACTGTGTATCTAGACTGCATGCCTGGTAACTAATAATAGCGGCCTGAACCCTTAGCGTCCGCTGCTGTGTGTGTCCGTGTCTCTCTCCCGACCAACCAGGCCCCGTCGCTATTGGTCCAACCGCTGCCTACTGTGTATCTAGACTGCATGCCTGGTAACTAATAATAGCGGCCTGAACCCTTAGCGTCCGCTGCTGTGTGTGTCCGTGTCTCTCTCCCGACCAACCAGGCCCCGTCGCTATTGGTCCAACCGCTGCCTACTGTGTATCTAGACTGCATGCCTGGTAACTAATAATAGCGGCCTGAACCCTTAGCGTCCGCTGCTGTGTGTGTCCGTGTCTCTCTCCCAACCAGGCCCCGTCGCTACTGGTCCAACCGCTGCCTACTGTGTATCTAGACTGCATGCCTGGTAACTAATAATAGCGGCCTGAACCCTTAGCGTCCGCTGCTGTGTGTGTCCGTGTCTCTCTCCCGACCAACCAGGCCCCGTCGCTGGTCCAACCGCTGCCTACTGTGTATCTAGACTGCATGCCTGGCAACTAATAATAGCGGCCTGAACCCTTAGCGTCCGCTGCTGTGTGTGTCCGTGTCTCTCTCCCAACCAGGCCCCGTCGCTACTCCAACCGCTGCCTACTGTGTATCTAGACTGCATGCCTGGTAACTAATAATAGCGGCCGTAACCCTTAGCGTCCGCTGCTGTGTGTGTCCGTGTCTCTCTCCCAACCAGGCCCCGTCGCTACTCCAACCGCTGCCTACTGTGTATCTAGACTGCATGCCTGGTAACTAATAATAGCGGCCGTAACCCTTAGCGTCCGCTGCTGTGTGTGTCCGTGTCTCTCTCCCAACCAGGCCCCGTCGCTACTCCAACCGCTGCCTACTGTGTATCTAGACTGCATGCCTGGTAACTAATAATAGCGGCCGTAACCCTTAGCGTCCGCTGCTGTGTGTGTCCGTGTCTCTCTCCCGACCAACCAGGCCCCGTCGCTATTGGTCCAACCGCTGCCTACTGTGTATCTAGACTGCATGCCTGGTAACTAATAATAGCGGCCGTAACCCTTAGCGTCCGCTGCTGTGTGTGTCCGTGTCTCTCTCCCAACCAGGCCCCGTCGCTACTGGTCCAACCGCTGCCTACTGTGTATCTAGACTGCATGCCTGGTAACTAATAATAGCGGCCTGAACCCTTAGCGTCCGCTGCTGTGTGTGTCCGTGTCTCTCTCCCAACCAACCAGGCCCCGTCGCTATTGGTCCAACCGCTGCCTACTGTGTATCTACACTGATTGCCTGGTAACAAATAATAGCGGCCGTAACCCTTAGCGTCCGCTGCTGTGTGTGTCCGTGTCTCTCTCCCAACCAGGCCCCGTCGCTACTCCAACCGCTGCCTACTGTGTATCTAGACTGCATGCCTGGTAACTAATAATAGCGGCCTGAACCCTTAGCGTCCGCTGCTGTGTGTGTCCGTGTCTCTCTCCCAACCAGGCCCCGTCGCTGGTCCAACCGCTGCCTACTGTGTATCTAGACTGCATGCCTGGTAACTAATAATAGCGGCCGTAACCCTTAGCGTCCGCTGCTGTGTGTGTCCGTGTCTCTCTCCCAACCAGGCCCCGTCGCTATTGGTCCAACCGCTGCCTACTGTGTATCTAGACTGCATGCCTGGTAACTAATAATAGCGGCCGTAACCCTTAGCGTCCGCTGCTGTGTGTGTCCGTGTCTCTCTCCCAACCAGGCCCCGTCGCTATTGGTCCAACCGCTGCCTACTGTGTATCTAGACTGCATGCCTGGTAACTAATAATAGCGGCCGTAACCCTTAGCGTCCGCTGTTGTGTCTGCTCCGTGTCTCTCTCTCGACCTCCCAACCAGGCCCCGTCGCTATTGGTCCAACCGCTGCCTACTGTGTATCTAGACTGCATGCCTGGTAACTAATAGTAAAACATAGGTAGTCTAGTCATTTTTAGGGCTCATAAACTAACCCCTTATTCATAAACGTTTGCTAACTTAACAAACCGCTAATCAATGCCATCTTTAGCATAAGGGCACAAGAGACACGTGCCCAGGGTCCCCATCTTCAGGGGGGCCCCGAAAGAGATCGACAACTTTCCTCACATTTATTCTCACGTTTACTTTCCTTTCGAAAGGGGCCCCAAAATCCTTGGGTGCCCAGGGCCCTTTAAAATCCCGGAGTTAAAGACGGCCTTGCCGCTAATAATTGTTTGTCCCTTTCGGCAAAAGTAAAAGCAGCAAAAAGGACAAACAATTATTAGCGGTTTGTTAAGTTTGCAGACGTTTATAAACAAGTAGTGGAATTCTTCATAGCAAAAACTAATCTGTCAGAGGGATTGAATTGACCGAGCTTTTTTATCGACTATCGATACTAATACTGGTCCAACCGCTGCCTACTGTGTATCTAGACTGCATGCCTGGTAACTAATAATAGCGGCCTGAACCCTTAGCGTCCGCTGCTGTGTGTGTCCGTGTCTCTCTCCCAACCAGGCCCCGTCGCTATTAGTCCAACCGCTGCCTACTGTGTATCTAGACTGCATGCCTGGTAACTAATAATAGCGGCCGTAACCCTTAGCGTCCGCTGCTGTGTGTGTCCGTGTCTCTCTCCCGACCAACCAGGCCCCGTCGCTATTGGTCCAACCGCTGCCTACTGTGTATCTAGACTGCATGCCTGGTAACTAATAATAGCGGCCTGAACCCTTAGCGTCCGCTGTGTGTGTCCGTGTCTCTCTCCCGACCAACCAGGCCCCGTCGCTATTGGTCCAACCGCTGCCTACTGTGTATCTAGACTGCATGCCTGGTAACTAATAATAGCGGCCGTAACCCTTAGCGTCCGCTGCTGTGTGTGTCCGTGTCTCTCTCCCAACCAGGCCCCGTCGCTATTGGTCCAACCGCTGCCTACTGTGTATCTAGACTGCATGCCTGGTAACTAATAATAGCGGCCGTAACCCTTAGCGTCCGCTGCTGTGTGTGTCCGTGTCTCTCTCCCAACCAGGCCCCGTCGCTACTCCAACCGCTGCCTACTGTGTATCTAGACTGCATGCCTGGTAACTAATAATAGCGGCCTGAACCCTTAGCGTCCGCTGCTGTGTGTGTCCGTGTCTCTCTCCCAACCAGGCCCCGTCGCTATTAGTCCAACCGCTGCCTACTGTGTATCTAGACTGCATGCCTGGTAACTAATAATAGCGGCCGTAACCCTTAGCGTCCGCTGCTGTGTGTGTCCGTGTCTCTCTCCCAACCAGGCCCCGTCGCTATTAGTCCAACCGCTGCCTACTGTGTATCTAGACTGCATGCCTGGTAACTAATAATAGCGGCCGTAACCCTTAGCGTCCGCTGCTGTGTGTGTCCGTGTCTCTCTCCCAACCAGGCCCCGTCGCTACTGGTCCAACCGCTGCCTACTGTGTATCTAGACTGCATGCCTGGTAACTAATAATAGCGGCCGTAACCCTTAGCGTCCGCTGCTGTGTGTGTCCGTGTCTCTCTCCCGACCAACCAGGCCCCGTCGCTATTGGTCCAACCGCTGCCTACTGTGTATCTAGACTGCATGCCTGGTAACTAATAATAGCGGCCTGAACCCTTAGCGTCCGCTGTGTGTGTCCGTGTCTCTCTCCCGACCAACCAGGCCCCGTCGCTATTGGTCCAACCGCTGCCTACTGTGTATCTAGACTGCATGCCTGGTAACTAATAATAGCGGCCGTAACCCTTAGCGTCCGCTGCTGTGTGTGTCCGTGTCTCTCTCCCAACCAGGCCCCGTCGCTATTGGTCCAACCGCTGCCTACTGTGTATCTAGACTGCATGCCTGGTAACTAATAATAGCGGCCGTAACCCTTAGCGTCCGCTGCTGTGTGTGTCCGTGTCTCTCTCCCAACCAGGCCCCGTCGCTACTCCAACCGCTGCCTACTGTGTATCTAGACTGCATGCCTGGTAACTAATAATAGCGGCCTGAACCCTTAGCGTCCGCTGCTGTGTGTGTCCGTGTCTCTCTCCCAACCAGGCCCCGTCGCTGGTCCAACCGCTGCCTACTGTGTATCTAGACTGCATGCCTGGTAACTAATAATAGCGGCCTGAACCCTTAGCGTCCGCTGCTGTGTGTGTCCGTGTCTCTCTCCCGACCAACCAGGCCCCGTCGCTATTGGTCCAACCGCTGCCTACTGTGTATCTAGACTGCATGCCTGGTAACTAATAATAGCGGCGGAACCCTTAGCGTCCGCTGCTGTGTGTGTCCGTGTCTCTCTCCCAACCAGGCCCCGTCGCTATTGGTCCAACCGCTGCCTACTGTGTATCTAGACTGCATGCCTGGTAACTAACAGTAAAACAAAGGTAGTCTAGTCATTTTTAGGGCTTATAAACTAACCCCCTTATTCACAAACGTCTACTAACTTAACAGTTAATAATTGTTTGTCCCTTTAGGTCTTAACAATGTCTCCATAAGAGCAAAAGTCGATAAAATATTTTGCTACATCACTTTCGTATAAATGCCCCGAGTTATCCCAGGTATATTTATGAATCAGGGGGTAAAATCAGTAAATTCAATAAAGTGTTGTATTTTTCATTAGAAACTCAAACAATTTATTATAATCAATGTGGAACGTCACTGTCATTATGAGCATTTTACGTTTTGTAATCAGTCATATGAATGATACTTAGCGCTAAGCTCCATTTTTTCTTAACTCACTAGTGAATAAGAAAAAATGCCTACTGTGTATCTAGACTGCATGCCTGGTAACTAATAATAGCGGCCTGAACCCTTAGCGTCCGCTGCTGTGTGTGTCCGTGTCTCTCTCCCAACCAGGCCCCGTCGCTACTCCAACCTCTGCCTACTGTGTATCTAGACTGCATGCCTGGTAACTAATAATAGCGGCCTGAACCCTTAGCGTCCGCTGCTGTGTGTGTCCGTGTCTCTCTCCCAACCAGGCCCCGTCGCTACTCCAACCGCTGCCTACTGTGTATCTAGACTGCATGCCTGGTAACTAATAATAGCGGCCTGAACCCTTAGCGTCCGCTGCTGTGTGTGTCCGTGTCTCTCTCCCAACCAGGCCCCGTCGCTACTCCAACCGCTGCCTACTGTGTATCTAGACTGCATGCCTGGTAACTAATAATAGCGGCCGGAACCCTTAGCGTCCGCTGCTGTGTGTGTCCGTGTCTCTCTCCCAACCAGGCCCCGTCGCTATTGGTCCAACCGCTGCCTACTGTGTATCTAGACTGCATGCCTGGTAACTAATAATAGCGGCCGTAACCCTTAGCGTCCGCTGCTGTGTGTGTCCGTGTCTCTCTCCCAACCAGGCCCCGTCGCTATTAGTCCAACCGCTGCCTACTGTGTATCTAGACTGCATGCCTGGTAACTAATAATAGCGGCCTGAACCCTTAGCGTCCGCTGCTGTGTGTGTCCGTGTCTCTCTCCCAACCAGGCCCCGTCGCTATTGGTCCAACCGCTGCCTACTGTGTATCTAGACTGCATGCCTGGTAACTAATAATAGCGGCCGTAACCCTTAGCGTCCGCTGCTGTGTGTGTCCGTGTCTCTCTCCCAACCAGGCCCCGTCGCTACTCCAACCGCTGCCTACTGTGTATCTAGACTGCATGCCTGGTAACTAATAATAGCGGCCGTAACCCTTAGCGTCCGCTGCTGTGTGTGTCCGTGTCTCTCTCCCAACCAGGCCCCGTCGCTATTGGTCCAACCGCTGCCTACTGTGTATCTAGACTGCATGCCTGGTAACTAATAATAGCGGCCGTAACCCTTAGCGTCCGCTGCTGTGTGTGTCCGTGTCTCTCTCCCAACCAGGCCCCGTCGCTATTGGTCCAACCGCTGCCTACTGTGTATCTAGACTGCATGCCTGGTAACTAATAATAGCGGCCGTAACCCTTAGCGTCCGCTGCTGTGTGTGTCCGTGTCTCTCTCCCAACCAGGCCCCGTCGCTACTGGTCCAACCGCTGCCTACTGTGTATCTAGACTGCATGCCTGGTAACTAATAATAGCGGCCTGAACCCTTAGCGTCCGCTGCTGTGTGTGTCCGTGTCTCTCTCCCAACCAGGCCCCGTCGCTACTCCAACCGCTGCCTACTGTGTATCTAGACTGCATGCCTGGTAACTAATAATAGCGGCCTGAACCCTTAGCGTCCGCTGCTGTGTGTGTCCGTGTCTCTCTCCCAACCAGGCCCCGTCGCTATTGGTCCAACCGCTGCCTACTGTGTATCTAGACAGCATGCCTGGTAACTAACAGTAAAACAAAGGTAGTCTAGTCATTTTTAGGGCTTATAGACTAACCCCCTTATTCATAAACGTTTGCTAACTTAACAAGCCACTAATCAATGCCATCTTTAGCATAAGGGCACAAGAGACACGTGCCCAGGGTCCCCATCTTCAGGGGGGCCCCGAAAGAGATCGACAACTTTCCTCACATTTATTCTCACGTTTACTTTCCTTTCGAAAGGGGCCCCAAAATCCTTGGGTGCCCAGGGCCCTTTAAAATCCCGGAGTTAAAGACGGCCTTGCCGCTAATAATTGTTTGTCCCTTTCGGCAAAAGTAAAAGCAGCAAAAAGGACAAACAATTATTAGCGGTTTGTTAAGTTTGCAGACGTTTATAAACAAGTAGCGGAATTCTTCATAGCAAAAACTAATCTGTCAGAGGGATTGAATTGACCGAGCTTTTTTATCGACTATCGATACTAATACAGCCTACTGTGTATCTAGACTGCATGCCTGGTAACTAATAATAGCGGCCGGCGGAACCCTTAGCGTCCGCTGCTGTGTGTGTCCGTGTCTCTCTCCCGACCAACCAGGCCCCGTCGCTACTAATCCAACCGCTGCCTACTGTGTATCTAGACTGCATGCCTGGTAACTAATAATAGCGGCCGTAACCCTTAGCGTCCGCTGCTGTGTGTGTCCGTGTCTCTCTCCCGACCAACCAGACCGTCGCTACTGGTCCAACCGCTGCCTACTGTGTATCTAGACTGCATGCCTGGTAACTAATAATAGCGGCCGTAACCCTTAGCGTCCGCTGCTGTGTGTGTCCGTGTCTCTCTCCCGACCAACCAGGCCCCGTCACTGGTCCAACCGCTGCCTACTGTGTATCTAGACTGCATGCCTGGTAACTAATAATAGCGGCCGTAACCCTTAGCGTCCGCTGCTGTGTGTGTCCGTGTCTCTCTCCCGACCTAGGCCCCGTCGCTACTGGTCCAACCGCTGCCTACTGTGTATCTAGACTGCATTCCTGGTTACTAATAATAGCGGCCGTAACCCTTAGCGTCCGCTGTGTGTGTCCGTGTCTCTCTCCCAACCAGGCCCCGTCGCTATTGGTCCAACCGCTGCCTAGTGGGTATCTAGACTGCTTGCCGGTTAAATAAAAATCGCGGCCGTAACCCTTAGCGTCCGCTGCTGTGTGTGTCCGTGTCTCTCTCCCAACCAGGCCCCGTCGCTATTGGTCCAACCGCTGCCTACTGTGTATCTAGACTGCATGCCTGGTAACTAATAATAGCGGCCTGAACCCTTAGCGTCCGCTGCTGTGTGTGTCCGTGTCTCTCTCCCAACCAGGCCCCGTCGCTATTGATCCAACCGCTGCCTACTGTGTATCTAGACTGCATGCCTGGTAACTAACAGTAAAACAAAGGCAGTCTAGTAATTTTTAGGGCTTATAAACCCCTTATTCATAAACGTTTGCTAACTTAACAAACCGCTAATCAATGCCATCTTTAGCATAAGGGCACAAGAGACACGTGCCCAGGGTCCCCATCTTCAGGGGGGCCCCGAAAGAGATCGACAACTTTCCTCACATTTATTCTCACGTTTACTTTCCTTTCGAAAGGGGCCCCAAAATCCTTGGGTGCCCAGGGCCCTTTAAAATCCCGGAGTTAAAGACGGCCTTCCCGCTAATAATTGTTTGTCCCTTTCGGCAAAAGTAAAAGCAGCAAAAAGGACAAACAATTATTAGCGGTTTGTTAAGTTTGCAGACGTTTATAAACAAGTAGCGGAATTCTTCATAGCAAAAACTAATCTGTCAGAGGGATTGAATTGACCGAGCTTTTTTATCGACTATCGATACTAATACAGCCTACTGTGTATCTAGACTGCATGCCTGGTAACTAATAATAGCGGCCGTAACCCTTAGCGTCCGCTGCTGTGTGTCCGTGTCTCTCTCCCAACCAGGCCCCGTCGCTATTGGTCCAACCGCTGCCTACTGTGTATCTAGACTGCATGCCTGGTAACTAATAATAGCGGCCGGAACCCTTAGCGTCTGCTGCTGTGTGTGTCCGTGTCTCTCTCCCAACCAGGCCCCGTCGCTATTAGTCCAACCGCTGCCTACTGTGTATCTAGACTGCATGCCTGGTAACTAATAATAGCGGCCTGAACCCTTAGCGTCCGCTGCTGTGTGTGTCCGTGTCTCTCTCCCAACCAGGCCCCGTCGCTACTGGTCCAACCGCTGCCTACTGTGTATCTAGACTGCATGCCTGGTAACTAACAGTAAAACATAGGTAGTCTAGTCATTTTTAGGGCTCATAAACTAACCCCCTTATTCATAAACGTTTACTAACTTAACAAACCGCTAATCAATGCCATCTTTAGCATAAGGGCACAAGAGACACGTGCCCAGGGTCCCCATCTTCAGGGGGGCCCCGAAAGAGATCGACAACTTTCCTCACATTTATTCTCACGTTTACTTTCCTTTCGAAAGGGGCCCCAAAATCCTTGGGTGCCCAGGGCCCTTTAAAATCCCGGAGTTAAAGACGGCCTTGCCGCTAATAATTGTTTGTCCCTTTCGGCAAAAGTAAAAGCAGCAAAAAGGACAAACAATTATTAGCGGTTTGTTAAGTTTGCAGACGTTTATAAACAAGTAGCGGAATTCTTCATAGCAAAAACTAATCTGTCAGAGGGATTGAATTGACCGAGCTTTTTTATCGACTATCGATACTAATACAGCCTACTGTGTATCTAGACTGCATGCCTGGTAACTAATAATAGCGGCCTGAACCCTTAGCGTCCGCTGCTGTGTGTGTCCGTGTCTCTCTCCCGACCAACCAGGCCCCGTCGCTGGTCCAACCGCTGCCTACTGTGTATCTAGACTGCATGCCTGGTAACTAATAATAGCGGCCTGAACCCTTAGCGTCCGCTGCTGTGTGTGTCCGTGTCTCTCTCCCGACCAACCAGGCCCCGTCACTGGTCCAACCGCTGCCTACTGTGTATCTAGACTGCATGCCTGGTAACTAATAATAGCGGCCTGAACCCTTAGCGTCCGCTGCTGTGTGTGTCCGTGTCTCTCTCCCGACCAACCAGGCCCCGTCGCTACTGGTCCAACCGCTGCCTACTGTGTATCTAGACTGCATGCCTGGTAACTAATAATAGCGGCCGTAACCCTTAGCGTCCGCTGCTGTGTGTGTCCGTGTCTCTCTCCCAACCAGGCCCCGTCGCTACTGGTCCAACCGCTGCCTACTGTGTATCTAGACTGCATGCCTGGTAACTAATAATAGCGGCCTGAACCCTTAGCGTCCGCTGCTGTGTGTGTCCGTGTCTCTCTCCCAACCAGGCCCCGTCGCTATTAGTCCAACCGCTGCCTACTGTGTATCTAGACTGCATGCCTGGTAACTAATAATAGCGGCCGTAACCCTTAGCGTCCGCTGCTGTGTGTGTCCGTGTCTCTCTCCCAACCAGGCCCCGTCGCTACTGGTCCAACCGCTGCCTACTGTGTATCTAGACTGCATGCCTGGTAACTAATAATAGCGGCCGTAACCCTTAGCGTCCGCTGCTGTGTGTGTCCGTGTCTCTCTCCCAACCAGGCCCCGTCGCTACTGGCCCAACCGCTGCCTACTGTGTATCTAGACTGCATGCCTGGTAACTAATAATAGCGGCCGTAACCCTTAGCGTCCGCTGCTGTGTGTGTCCGTGTCTCTCTCCCAACCAGGCCCCGTCGCTACTCCAACCGCTGCCTACTGTGTATCTAGACTGCATGCCTGGTAACTAATAATAGCGGCCTGAACCCTTAGCGTCCGCTGCTGTGTGTGTCCGTGTCTCTCTCCCAACCAGGCCCCGTCGCTATTGGTCCAACCGCTGCCTACTGTGTATCTAGACTGCATGCCTGGTAACTAATAATAGCGGCCGTAACCCTTAGCGTCCGCTGCTGTGTGTGTCCGTGTCTCTCTCCCAACCAGGCCCCGTCGCTATTGGTCCAACCGCTGCCTACTGTGTATCTAGACTGCATGCCTGGTAACTAACAGTTATGTTCAGGGCCCGTAACTTTCATGCCGATGACATCAATGTGACGTCCCGCTCCATTTAGGGTGATCCGAAATAGTTTTATTGTTCATTATTAATCATTAGTCGTCAATCATTTTAATCGTATACAAATATCTTGAAAAGTAGTATATTTACTTGTGAAATAAATAATTCCTTCTTGATACGTGCTGTACGTTAAAGAGGAATTCTGTTTTCATATCATTTAAAAATGTATGTATAAAAACAAATCAAATAGTTTTATTTATGTTTCACGTATCAAGTAGGTGTTATTAATTTCACGTGCAAATATACTACTTTTGAAGTTATTTGTACATGATTAAAATGATTGATGACTAATGATTAATAATAAACAATAAAACTATTTCGAATCACCCTAAATGGAGCGTGACGTCAAATTGATGTCATCGGCATGAAAATTACGGGTCCTGGTTATGTTATGTTACGGAGGTACGCTCGACCGGACTCAAGCGGGCTGTCGAGCATCCAATATTCTCATTCACCCCATTTCCCTTTGCTGAAGCTGCAGGTTAGTGTTCCGGTAGCGTTCCCCCGATACTTCCCCCTGGCCTTCCAATTTTCTTGCAGAACCGCAAAGGTCGACCTCCCTAAGTTCCTTCTCCTCCTATCCCTGCCAAACACGTCATATCTCGCTGCTGTACATGACGCATTCAGCAAAGACATGCTGGCTGGTTTCATCTCTTCCGCAAAGTGGACAGGCTTCGTTGCTTATTCCCATCACCTTAAGATGCCTGTTGAGGGTGTTGTGTCCCGTGATAATTACGGTCAACATCCTCAAGTTTAGTAACAGTAAAACAAAGGTAGTCTAGTTATGGAATTTTAGGGCTTATAAACTAACCCCCTTATTCATAAACATCTGCTAACTTTACAAGCCGCTAATAATTGTTTGTCCCTTTCGGTCTTAATAATGTGTCCATAAGATCAAAAGGGACAAACAATGAATAAGGGGGTAAAATCAGTAAATTCAATAAAATGTTGTATTTTTCATTAAAATCTCAAACAATTTATTATAATCAATGTGGAACGACACAGTCATGAGCATTTTACGTTTTGTTATCTGTCAAACGAATGATACTTAGCGCTAAGCTCCATTTTTTCTTAACTCACTAGTGAATAAAATGCGTTTGTACCCGCTCGTATTAGGATTACGAGTGCTTTGCTGAAGCTGCAGGTTAGTGTTCCGGTAGCGTTCCCCCGATACTTCCCCCTGGCCTTCCAATTTTCTTGCAAAACCGCAGGACGTCTCTGAGGTCGACCTCCCTGAGTTCCTTCTCCTATCCCTGCCAAACACGTCATATCTCGCTACTGCGTACATAACGCATTCAGCAAGGACATGCTGACTACTTTCGTCTCTTCCGAAATGTGGACAGGCTGCTTCGTTGCTTATTCCCATCACCTTAAGATGCCTGTTGAGGGTGTTGTGTCCCGTGATAATTCCGGTCAACATCCTCAAGTTTAGTAACAGTAAAACAAAGGTAGTCTAGTCATTTTTAGGGCTTATAGACTAACCCCCTTATTCATAAACGTCTGCTAACTTAACAAGCCGCTATTAATTGTTTGTCCCTTCGGTCTTAACAATGTCTCCATAATAGCAAAAGTCGATAAAATATTTTGCTACATCACTTTCTTATAAATGCCCCGAGTTATCCCAGGTATGTTTATGAATAAGGGGGTAAAACCAGTAAATTCAATAAAGTGTTGTATTTTTCATTAAAAACTCATACAATTTATTATAATATAATCAATGTGGAACGGCTCATTCATGAGCATTTCACGTTTTGTTATCTGTCAAACGAATGATACTTAGCGCCAAGCTCCAATTTTTCTTTACTCACTAGTGAATAAAATGCGTTTTTACCCGCTCGTTTTATAGTAAATTACGATACAAGTACAAAAAAATTAAGTTAGAAACGAGTGGAGATAAATTAAAGCAAGACCGAAAGGAGTGCTTAAAATCGACACGAGTTACGATTTTGGTTTCCGCACCAGTATCGTACGACATTTTTCACGACGGTTAATCTATGATTTTGCTGCAGTGTCTATAACGTGGTGCCTCCGCGAAGACACAGATTCGCTCATCATCGCCGGTACCACACTCTCCGTCTGGAATCTGACGCAGCGGTCGCATCCCATACACAAGCTGTTATCTAAAGGTACGTATACACCGTGTTTTTATTGATTTCCGTGAAATTGGAACGGTTACTTGGAACATAAATAGAATAATAGAAGTTGCCTGGTATATCGGCTTTTGTTAATTTGGAAAAAAAAGTTTTTTTTTTCGTTTTCATACATAATAATTGTAATGGTAAGTGTGAGAGAACCCTAAAAATAAGATCTCGGGCGACTGACGGCTGCTGACGGCACATGTCAAAATAAGTAACATTAGGATGTAATAAAGGTTGCAATACACTTGCTCTGTCATTAAACTTATTTCAAAATCAAATCGAAAATTAAAATATATTTATTTACCGAAAAAACAAGATTCAAAAATAACATTTCAGTGAACCCCACACTAGGCATTGCCTGTATCGTGGGTATCAAAACCATAACAGATTACAAAGTCAGTGTGGCTTCAGATTTAGTTTTTGATAACTCAATAACAGTAAGAGTTAAGACACTAGTTTCTTAGAGAAATAGACCATTTTTTACCTAAATAAGCTTCCCTTTACTTTAACGGAAATCAATAAAAACACGGTGTATTTTGGAGTTTTTTCACCTTTAGTGTCGTAGTCGAAAGACGACCACTGCAGGACATGGGCCTCCCACAAAGTCTTCCACAATGCATTCAGCGGACTCCTGTGACCTTCACCAGGTCATCAATTCGCGGTGAAATAATACAAACTAATCAGCAACCGTACCGAAAACAGTTTTTGGTTGCTTTATTTTTATTTTACATTCTCTTATACATGTTTTAATTTTAGTGTTTACCGATTCCGGTTCAACCAAATATCATAATACCATATTCCTAAAACGTTGAAATCCCAAAACAGATTAGTCTCATAATGTCTAAAACTTGAAATGACTGAAACTTACTTCTCAAATTGCCGTATTCCCAAAATGTCTAAAAGCCAAATTAACCTAAAATCAAAACTTCACTTTCTCAAAATGCCTAAAATGCAGTCATCATCATCATCATCAGCCTATGATAGTCCACTGCTGAACGTAGGCCTCTCCTATTAACTATGCGTATAGACGTATTAGGAGGTAAATGCACATAATCGCCACGCTGGGCAAGCGGATTGGCGATCGCAGTAATGTGTCCACTATGATGACGCTGCTGCCCATCGTCAATCTTGTAGGATGGTCAGTGACACTTCAACCCCTTAGTCGACTCTTACGACACCCGCAGGAGGAGTTGGGGTGGTGACAAATGTATTCTTTCTGCCGTCACCACACGGCCACCGTCACCACACGGTTTTAGTTTTATAAATAGTTAGACCCTGTTTATGCAAATAGTTAGACTGGACACATTACCGCGATCGCTAATTCGCTTGCTTGGCAAGGTCTACGTCCAGCAGTGGACTGAGATAGATGTGGTGATGATGATGGAAATTAGGATATAAATATAAAACATAAACATACCTGGGATAACTCGGGGCATTTATACGAAAGTGATGTATCAAAATATTTTATCGACTAAAAATATATCGATGTTACTGTGGATGACAACATTAAAATATTATTCGGCATAAATAAATATTAGGTACTTACTCTTCAATTAAAAGAAAAAATAACTTTAAACGGGTAATTACGCGTTTATTTTAAAATAGTCTTCAAAATATACAATTAATATTAAAATATCAATATTAAAATTGTCATTTTGATTAAAATGACATCTGCATGCTAGTTTTTACTATCTGAAGAGGCCCGATATCAGATAATTATGACATTGAACCTCTGTACTGTAATCGAGAATGTTCAATAAGCACATCTTTTATTATAATTATATCGACATCTTTTTAATCGATATCAAATCCCTATAACTTGCCCCCAGTTATCCCAGGTATGAACATAAATAAAAAACATCGTGTAGAACTAATGAGAAACTGTTGTAGGTCCGTTACAAGGAAGCACGACACCAGGAGGCGGACAAAAGCCCGGCTCGGACTGTTACAACACAGTGGTGAGTATTTTAGTGGCACAAACCGGCTTCAAAAAAAGAGGTTTTTAAGTGTATTGTATGTTTTTTACTTCATAATCAAAGCCAGGAAAATCCATAGCAAAACAAAAGACTGTCGCAATCAAACTAGGGTGAGAATAGTACATTACAACACAAGTGCGAAAAACAAGAAATTCTAAACGAGTGGCGATGTTTTAAAACACGACCCTCCGATGGCCCTCCGAAGTTTTGGACCTGACGTAAAATGAGCCACTTCTCGCACTAGAGTCTAACAAAGGCACCATTTGTGTTAAAATAGTACATTGTGTATTAAGGGCGGTAAATAAGAATTTGTGAACGAGTGTGAAACACAATGTTTTTCATCACACCTGTGAGGCAAAAAAGTAAATAAAACTATATTTTTTCACACAAATACTTTAAAATGGTCTAAATCATTTCTCAAAATCAGGGATGACTTAAATTTGTCATTTTTATAAAAAAAAATTCAGCGCGCTACTGCGACGTAATGTTATATGAAAATCCTTGACAGCCCTGGAGTGTAATGACGCCTCTACGGCGCGCATTGGCGCACTTGCCGAACATGATGAAAACAATATTTACGCGATTCCGACTCGCACTTGGCAGGTTTTTTAAATGGTACTTCTCAATCAATTATGTTAACAAGTTCCTGCGTGTGTAAATGTGTATGGCACACAGGTGTGGCAACAAATGTCAGTGGTGGGTGTGGAAGGCAGCGCGCATGTGACCTCCCGCCGGCTGCACGTCGCCGCGCCGCTGCACATCCTCGCCGCGACTGCACCCAACAGGTTACTGTTGCACCGCGACACGCACCGGGTAAGTGTTGCACCGGGTAACTGTGTTACACACAGAGACACCGGGTAAGTGTGATACAGTCTAACATACTGGGTAAGTGTGTTACATCGCTCCGGGTAACTGTGTTACACACAGAGACACCGGGTAAGTGTGATACAGTCTAACATACTGGGTAAGTGTGTTACATCGCTCCGGGTAACTGTGTTACACTACCACACACCGGGTAAGTGTGATACAGTCTAACATACTGGGTAAGTGTGTTACATCGCTCCGGGTAACTGTATTACACTACGAGACACCGGGTAAGTGTGATACAGTCTAACATACTGGGTAAGTGTGTTACATCGCTCCGGGTAACTGTGTTACACTACGAGACACCGGGTAAGTGTGATACAGTCTAACATACTGGGTAAGTGTGTTACATCGCTCCGGGTAACTGTGTTACACACAGAGACACCGGGTAAGTGTGATACAGTCTAACATACTGGGTAAGTGTGTTACATCGCTCCGGGTAACTGTGTTACACTACGAGACACCGGGTAAGTGTGATACAGTCTAACATACTGGGTAAGTGTGTTACATCGCTCCGGGTAACTGTGTTACACTACGAGACACCGGGTAAGTGTGATACAGTCTAACATACTGGGTAAGTGTGTTACATCGCTCCGGGTAACTGTGTTACACTACCAGACACCGGGTAAGTGTGATACAGTCTAACATACTGGGTAAGTGTGTTACATCGCTCCGGGTAACTGTGTTACACTACGAGACACCGGGTAAGTGTGATACAGTCTAACATACTGGGTAAGTGTGTTACATCGCTCCGCTCCGACTGCGTGTGTAAATGTGTATGGCACACAGGTGTGGCAACAAATGTCAGTGGTGGGTGTGGAAGGCAGCGCGCATGTGACCTCCCGCCGGCTGCACGTCGCCGCGCCGCTGCACATCCTCGCCGCGACTGCACCCAACAGGTTACTGTTGCACCGCGACACGCACCGGGTAAGTGTTGCACCGGGTAACTGTGTTACACACAGAGACACCGGGTAAGTGTGATACAGTCTAACATACTGGGTAAGTGTGTTACATCGCTCCGCTCCGACTGCGTGTGTAAATGTGTATGGCACACAGGTGTGGCAACAAATGTCAGTGGTGGGTGTGGAAGGCAGCGCGCATGTGACCTCCCGCCGGCTGCACGTCGCCGCGCCGCTGCACATCCTCGCCGCGACTGCACCCAACAGGTTACTGTTGCACCGCGACACGCACCGGGTAAGTGTTGCACCGGGTAACTGTGTTACACACAGAGACACCGGGTAAGTGTGATACAGTCTAACATACTGGGTAAGTGTGTTACATCGCTCCGCTCCGACTGCGTGTGTAAATGTGTATGGCACACAGGTGTGGCAACAAATGTCAGTGGTGGGTGT
Organism: Thaumatotibia leucotreta; assembly: GCA_025490895.1. Taxonomy (NCBI): domain Eukaryota; kingdom Metazoa; phylum Arthropoda; class Insecta; order Lepidoptera; family Tortricidae; genus Thaumatotibia; species Thaumatotibia leucotreta. The sequence continues at coordinate 37,456 of JALPQI010004401.1, read as the reverse complement.
GGAAGGCAGCGCGCATGTGACCTCCCGCCGGCTGCACGTCGCCGCGCCGCTGCACATCCTCGCCGCGACTGCACCCAACAGGTTACTGTTGCACCGCGACACGCACCGGGTAAGTGTTGCACCGGGTAACTGTGTTACACACAGAGACACCGGGTAAGTGTGATACAGTCTAACATACTGGGTAAGTGTGTTACATCGCTCCGCTCCGACTGCGTGTGTAAATGTGTATGGCACACAGGTGTGGCAACAAATGTCAGTGGTGGGTGTGGAAGGCAGCGCGCATGTGACCTCCCGCCGGCTGCACGTCGCCGCGCCGCTGCACATCCTCGCCGCGACTGCACCCAACAGGTTACTGTTGCACCGCGACACGCACCGGGTAAGTGTTGCACCGGGTAACTGTGTTACACACAGAGACACCGGGTAAGTGTGATACAGTCTAACATACTGGGTAAGTGTGTTACATCGCTCCGGGTAACTGTGTTACACACAGAGACACCGGGTAAGTGTGATACAGTCTAACATACTGGGTAAGTGTGTTACATCGCTCCGGGTAAGTGTGTTACATCGCTCCGGGTAAGTGTGTTACATCGCTCCGGGTAAGTGTGTTACGTCGCTCCGGGTAAGTGTATTACATCGCTCCGGGTAAGTGTGTTACATCGCTCCAGGTAAGTGTGTTACATCGCTCCGGGTAAGTGTGTTACATCGCTCCGGGTAAGTGAGTTATCTCGCTCCGGGTTAGTGTGTTACATCGCTCCGGGTAAGTGTGTTACATCGCTCCGGGTAAGTGTGTTACATCGCTCCGGGTAAGTGTGTTACATCGCTCCGGGTAAGTGTGTTACATCGCTCCGGGTAAGTGTGTTACATCGCTCCGCTCCGACTGCGTGTGTAAATGTGTATGGCACACAGGTGTGGCAACAAATGTCAGTGGTGGGTGTGGAAGGCAGCGCGCATGTGACCTCCCGCCGGCTGCACGTCGCCGCGCCGCTGCACATCCTCGCCGCGACTGCACCCAACAGGTTACTGTTGCACCGCGACACGCACCGGGTAAGTGTTGCACCGGGTAACTGTGTTACACACAGAGACACCGGGTAAGTGTGATACAGTCTAACATACTGGGTAAGTGTGTTACATCGCTCCGCTCCGACTGCGTGTGTAAATGTGTATGGCACACAGGTGTGGCAACAAATGTCAGTGGTGGGTGTGGAAGGCAGCGCGCATGTGACCTCCCGCCGGCTGCACGTCGCCGCGCCGCTGCACATCCTCGCCGCGACTGCACCCAACAGGTTACTGTTGCACCGCGACACGCACCGGGTAAGTGTTGCACCGGGTAACTGTGTTACACACAGAGACACCGGGTAAGTGTGATACAGTCTAACATACTGGGTAAGTGTGTTACATCGCTCCGCTCCGACTGCGTGTGTAAATGTGTATGGCACACAGGTGTGGCAACAAATGTCAGTGGTGGGTGTGGAAGGCAGCGCGCATGTGACCTCCCGCCGGCTGCACGTCGCCGCGCCGCTGCACATCCTCGCCGCGACTGCACCCAACAGGTTACTGTTGCACCGCGACACGCACCGGGTAAGTGTTGCACCGGGTAACTGTGTTACACACAGAGACACCGGGTAAGTGTGATACAGTCTAACATACTGGGTAAGTGTGTTACATCGCTCCGGGTAACTGTGTTACACACAGAGACACCGGGTAAGTGTGATACAGTCTAACATACTGGGTAAGTGTGTTACATCGCTCCGGGTAAGTGTGTTACATCGCTCCGGGTAAGTGTGTTACATCGCTCCGGGTAAGTGTGTTACGTCGCTCCGGGTAAGTGTATTACATCGCTCCGGGTAAGTGTGTTACATCGCTCCAGGTAAGTGTGTTACATCGCTCCGGGTAAGTGTGTTACATCGCTCCGGGTAAGTGAGTTATCTCGCTCCGGGTTAGTGTGTTACATCGCTCCGGGTAAGTGTGTTACATCGCTCCGGGTAAGTGTGTTACATCGCTCCGGGTAAGTGTGTTACATCGCTCCGGGTAAGTGTGTTACATCGCTCCGGGTAAGTGTGTTACATCGCTCCGCTCCGACTGCGTGTGTAAATGTGTATGGCACACAGGTGTGGCAACAAATGTCAGTGGTGGGTGTGGAAGGCAGCGCGCATGTGACCTCCCGCCGGCTGCACGTCGCCGCGCCGCTGCACATCCTCGCCGCGACTGCACCCAACAGGTTACTGTTGCACCGCGACACGCACCGGGTAAGTGTTGCACCGGGTAACTGTGTTACACACAGAGACACCGGGTAAGTGTGATACAGTCTAACATACTGGGTAAGTGTGTTACATCGCTCCGCTCCGACTGCGTGTGTAAATGTGTATGGCACACAGGTGTGGCAACAAATGTCAGTGGTGGGTGTGGAAGGCAGCGCGCATGTGACCTCCCGCCGGCTGCACGTCGCCGCGCCGCTGCACATCCTCGCCGCGACTGCACCCAACAGGTTACTGTTGCACCGCGACACGCACCGGGTAAGTGTTGCACCGGGTAACTGTGTTACACACAGAGACACCGGGTAAGTGTGATACAGTCTAACATACTGGGTAAGTGTGTTACATCGCTCCGCTCCGACTGCGTGTGTAAATGTGTATGGCACACAGGTGTGGCAACAAATGTCAGTGGTGGGTGTGGAAGGCAGCGCGCATGTGACCTCCCGCCGGCTGCACGTCGCCGCGCCGCTGCACATCCTCGCCGCGACTGCACCCAACAGGTTACTGTTGCACCGCGACACGCACCGGGTAAGTGTTGCACCGGGTAACTGTGTTACACACAGAGACACCGGGTAAGTGTGATACAGTCTAACATACTGGGTAAGTGTGTTACATCGCTCCGGGTAACTGTGTTACACACTACGACACCGGGTAAGTGTGATACAGTCTAACATACTGGGTAAGTGTGTTACATCGCTCCGGGTAACTGTGTTACACACAGAGACACCGGGTAAGTGTGATACAGTCTAACATACTGGGTAAGTGTGTTACATCGCTCCGCTCCGACTGCGTGTGTAAATGTGTATGGCACACAGGTGTGGCAACAAATGTCAGTGGTGGGTGTGGAAGGCAGCGCGCATGTGACCTCCCGCCGGCTGCACGTCGCCGCGCCGCTGCACATCCTCGCCGCGACTGCACCCAACAGGTTACTGTTGCACCGCGACACGCACCGGGTAAGTGTTGCACCGGGTAACTGTGTTACACACAGAGACACCGGGTAAGTGTGATACAGTCTAACATACTGGGTAAGTGTGTTACATCGCTCCGCTCCGACTGCGTGTGTAAATGTGTATGGCACACAGGTGTGGCAACAAATGTCAGTGGTGGGTGTGGAAGGCAGCGCGCATGTGACCTCCCGCCGGCTGCACGTCGCCGCGCCGCTGCACATCCTCGCCGCGACTGCACCCAACAGGTTACTGTTGCACCGCGACACGCACCGGGTAAGTGTTGCACCGGGTAACTGTGTTACACACAGAGACACCGGGTAAGTGTGATACAGTCTAACATACTGGGTAAGTGTGTTACATCGCTCCGCTCCGACTGCGTGTGTAAATGTGTATGGCACACAGGTGTGGCAACAAATGTCAGTGGTGGGTGTGGAAGGCAGCGCGCATGTGACCTCCCGCCGGCTGCACGTCGCCGCGCCGCTGCACATCCTCGCCGCGACTGCACCCAACAGGTTACTGTTGCACCGCGACACGCACCGGGTAAGTGTTGCACCGGGTAACTGTGTTACACACAGAGACACCGGGTAAGTGTGATACAGTCTAACATACTGGGTAAGTGTGTTACATCGCTCCGGGTAACTGTGTTACACACTACGACACCGGGTAAGTGTGATACAGTCTAACATACTGGGTAAGTGTGTTACATCGCTCCGGGTAACTGTGTTACACACAGAGACACCGGGTAAGTGTGATACAGTCTAACATACTGGGTAAGTGTGTTACATCGCTCCGCTCCGACTGCGTGTGTAAATGTGTATGGCACACAGGTGTGGCAACAAATGTCAGTGGTGGGTGTGGAAGGCAGCGCGCATGTGACCTCCCGCCGGCTGCACGTCGCCGCGCCGCTGCACATCCTCGCCGCGACTGCACCCAACAGGTTACTGTTGCACCGCGACACGCACCGGGTAAGTGTTGCACCGGGTAACTGTGTTACACACAGAGACACCGGGTAAGTGTGATACAGTCTAACATACTGGGTAAGTGTGTTACATCGCTCCGCTCCGACTGCGTGTGTAAATGTGTATGGCACACAGGTGTGGCAACAAATGTCAGTGGTGGGTGTGGAAGGCAGCGCGCATGTGACCTCCCGCCGGCTGCACGTCGCCGCGCCGCTGCACATCCTCGCCGCGACTGCACCCAACAGGTTACTGTTGCACCGCGACACGCACCGGGTAAGTGTTGCACCGGGTAACTGTGTTACACACAGAGACACCGGGTAAGTGTGATACAGTCTAACATACTGGGTAAGTGTGTTACATCGCTCCGGGTAACTGTGTTACACACAGAGACACCGGGTAAGTGTGATACAGTCTAACATACTGGGTAAGTGTGTTACATCGCTCCGGGTAACTGTGTTACACACAGAGACACCGGGTAAGTGTGATACAGTCTAACATCTTATCTTATCTTATTGGTGGGGCACTTCGACCCATTGGGATCTTTTGTGTAATTGCTCCCTCTTTCGCCTACCTCAGGGATTGTTCTATCAACTCAATATGTTTGAGGATGGACCCTAGCGGTAGCGTTTTGACCTCCTTCGGTTCCAGATAACCAGTTCCGAAGTCTTGCATCCTTTGTCTGGCGAGAGCATGACATTCGCACATCAAGTGTTTCAGTGTCTCTTCTTCTTCGCCACACATTCTACAGTCTATGCTGTCAAAAAGACCCATTTTGGCCAAGAGAGTTTTGACCCCAAAATGTCCCGTAAACACCCCCGTTATGAGTTTGAGTTGTCTTTTGCTATATTTCCAAAGCTTTTTGCTCCAGCCCGAGTCTACTTCGTGCATAAAGAGCTTTGAATGCCTGAGCCCCGTCAGATTGGTCCACTCTTCCTGGTGCTTCCATCTAACTCGTTCTTTCATGGCTGTTTTAATGGTTCCTTGTGAGAGTCCCACAAATGGTTCTGGTCCTACAAAGTTGTTTGTAGAACCCTCTCTTGTTGAATATGTGTACAAATTTTTACTTATAGTATTGGGATAAGGTGCACAATTGTATACATATTTATGAACTCGACTGTAAATGTGAGAGTTTTGTGTAAAATCGTATACATGTAAGCTTAAATGTTTGGAAAACTAAGCTAAAATTGGGTCAACGATAAAAAATAAAATAAATTATGTTTTGTTATCAGATAAGTTCGACGCCGGTCGTTGTCTCGGGGTCTCCAGGTTTAGAAGCGGGTGCTACGCCCCCGAAGAAAACCAAATATGGCGGAGCCCTACCAGTAAGTATCCTACATTGCCTCTATTATTATGGGAATAGAGGAGTGTTCAGATATTTTTGAGATCTTCGGATGATCTGATGGCGACTATACGCCGTGTTTTTATTGATTTCCGTTAAATTATAGGGAAGCTTATTTAGATCCAAAATAATCAATTCTAAGAAACTAGTAGCTTAACTCTTACTGTTATTAGTTATTACAAAAATTAGTTTAATGACTGAACAAGTGTATTGCCACCTTTATTACATCCTAATGCTACTTATTTTGACATGTGCCGCCAGTCACCTGAAATTAACTTTTGTGTTATTCTTAAGGTTCTCTCACACTTACCATAACATTTATTATGTATGAAAACAAAAAAAAACAAATTTTTTTCGAGTTTGACTAAATGCTATAGGTATACCAGGTAGCTCCAATTATCGTACCAAACAGCCTGTTAAATTTAACGGAATTAAAAAAAACACGGTGTATAAAGCATTGTGCAGAAATGTGCAAAAATATGTATCTAAAGAATCCTCTTATTTTGTTACGACGTTCGTATGTATAACATTTTCGGAATTTCTAATTACCGTAATAATTATTTCAATTTTTGGCACCAAAATTTAAATTTTCAGTAAAATTCAAATTCCATGCTCTAGCACAAAAGCTTTCCTCATTGCAATCGCCATGACTTTTTCTACTCCTCGCAAACATACAGGCTGGAACGGAACGACGTTCCTTCCCGCTACCGACAGTACCGACCGAGTCTATCAACCATTACTATGAACTTTCAGTATGGGACCAACATCGAAATATCTTTAATAAATTGAACCCGTCATACAAAGTGAGTGATTAGTTAAGAGTTGAATAGTATGGAAAAGTCAATTTTCCATGTATGCTTACGATGTTGTCCCATACTGAAAGTTTATCGTAATGGTTGGTAGACTCGGTCCGTAGCGGGAAAAATCCTCGTTCCGTTCCAGCCTGTATACGGTCGGCTGTAATAATATGTATACGATTTTGAACCTTATGCCTTTGACATACGTTCCGAAATGTATACATATTATTAGACGTGAATGTCCAAGGAGATCCAATTTTTTTTTGTTGTACAGACAGGAGCACCCTGTGCCATAGTATCTTGCGTGGACATGTCATGGCTGGGCGGCGTCTGTGTGGCTGTCGACACTCATGCGCAGCTGCATGTTTATCGACTACCGGCGCCTGATATTCGTGAGTACTACCCCTAAAAATTTAAAAACAAATTCTAATTATTTTATGTCCCATAAACGCATTCTTATGCCCGGTTCACATTATTCCAGTAGCATTCCAGTCCAGCAATCCAATACAGTACTGGAATGCTACTAGAATAATGTGAACAGACACTGAAATGCACTGGAATGCTTCCATTGCAGTGAGCATTTCAGTCCAATGACTGGAAAGAACGTCAACTTTTCATTCCAGCTCACCCAATCCAGCGGCACTGGAATAATGTAGACAGCCATTCCAGTTCCAAACCAGTACTAGATCATTGTCAGGGATGTGTTTCCAATCCAGCTACTCTTAAAATACTGGAGTAATGTAAACGATATGCTTCAGTCCAGCACTGGACTGGATTAGACCGCTGGATTACTGAACTGGAATAATGTGAACCGGGCATCACGCCAATTAGTGTTTTTGAGCAAATTAAATGTGATATTAAACTTAATCATAGTGTCCAGAAAGTGTGGTTCACAGACATTAAATTTATTCGATTCGTTAGATGGTCGTGTGTTCTAGCCTCCTTGGCACTTAATAGTCTATAATTCTGATTCGAAAAACAAAAAGTTGGTCGAAGACCATGTTCAGTATTTCGAAAGTTGTCACATTACGTAAGCAATAACAGTAATGGGCCTAAGCACTACCTTGGGGAACACCAAATTAGTACAATTTTTTTAAAATATCAGCTTGTCCATTGATTTTTATTGTTTTATGTTTATTTTCCCTTTTCAATAAAGTAATTAAACCGATCTATTGTGTTTTATTATCTCTGATAATCTTATTCTTGTCATAAACCATCAATAAAACGTGTGTTGTGTGTCAAATGCTTAAGCAAAGACAACTTGTCAAATCCTACCAATTTTTTTTCCGTAGAAACTTTTCGATTATTCTTACATGGGTGTATCAACTTTTTTCTGTCTGTTATTGCCATGGTTACGGTCCTTTAAGGAAAGGCCTTATTAACACCAGAAAAATGTATGTTTGCATAGTTTAAGTGGCACAAATTTGCATACAACCAGCGTGACTCAGGCGACCGTAACCATGGCAATAACAGACAGAAAAAAGTTGATTCACCGACATATCAATGTGTAAATATTATTGTAGCGACCCCACTACTGGTGCAACATACAACATCTCTTTTGGAGTACGCCATGGTATCCGGTCTCGACTATCGGGACATTATCATGACGTTAAAGCCAAATGCCATCGATGCTGTTTATGAGAGGTAAGTTTTCTTTTATCTCGCATTAGTGACGTTTGTTTTTTCATTTTAAAACATAAGCCTCAATAGTTTACCGTGGGACAAGGCCGATTAGAGTATTTTTTGTTATTATTATTTATTATGATCAAGGAGCGGAATCCTTCATAGCAAAAATCAAACTGTGGGAGGGATTGAACGAAGTGTTTTATCGACTATCGATAAACAAAATTATACTCAATGAAACATCGTTAAAATAATTAATTAGGCTTCTAGATATATACGAGTGTAGTGGCGACCACATAGTTAATTAGGGACATAACTACTAATGTGAGTTTTTTTTTGAAAAAGACTTCGTTCACCAATTATGTTTTGAATAACACGCTGTATAAGAATTGTTTAACTAACTTTAAAGCATTAAAAAAAATGTGTATTCCATTTTTGATTAACTTTCCATACTTTGTCCCTTATTAAAATAATTTAAATTACAATGGCATAGAACAAAATAATTATATCCCTAATAATCTACCGCCATTGTATAATACGTACCTATGCCTAAAAGCCTGATTACGAGAAATAAAAGTTAGCGATGAACCGTCAAATATCAATTATTTATCGATAGTCGATAAAACACTTCGGTTAATCCCTCTGACAGTTTAGTTTTTGCTATGAAGAATTCCGCTCCTTGATTATGATCATCGTGAATGAGTAACATTGATTTAAACTTTCACGATTAACACTCATATTTTAAACACAAACGGGTCTTAATCGCGTAAACTTACGTTTAACCCTTAAATGCATAGTGTACGATATGCATAGTAGTACAAAATCCACCCAAAATACGTCCACAGATTTTTTTTCTATTTTTCTCGTGCTTGCGACGCCATTAGGTATGCACATTTTGTTTTTGAAACGAAAAGAAAAAGTCATGCATTTAAGGGTTAATTATATCCTGACGGGCATGACGGACGTTACACCCGTTGTCGCAGGCAGACACCAGAACCCCGACATGCCCGAAACGTCAGGATATAATGAAACGTAAGTTTACGCGATTAAGACCCGTTTGTCTTTAAAATATGAGTGAATGAGTAACGTTGTTTTTCGTATTTTTATGTAATTTAATCTTTTTATTTAAAGTCCTTTGTGAAATAATTTTATCTTTAATTATTTGTGAAATCCTAGATTACAAGATAACAGAACAAATTCATCGTGCGGTGCTTTATGTTCCTTTAATGTCATAGTATATATTTCTCCTTGTTTATATTTTCTTTCGAAAGTGAATGTGCTTATATTTGTTTATTTAGGTTTACGGAGAGTTTCCAAAGACAACCTCAAGCCTTTCAACAGTTTTATTATCAAAATTGGCTCAAGCTACGGATAGCGCTATGCAGGTACAAAATCATAACTATAGCTATAGAAAACCTAAAAACTTGCAATAAAACTATGAAAACGAACACTTTACAGGGTTCGTGATACCACGAACCCTGTAAAGTGTTCGAAACGTCGCAATGAAGTTAAAATTAGTTTATATACACGAGTTTATTCGTTTTCATAGTTTTATTTAATGTGTAATCCTCGCGGTAACCGAATAAAATATAAAAACTTGCATTATTCCATAATCATGCATTTGTAGAACACAATCTCAGTTTTATTACCAACTTAAAATCTTAAACCTTGAGTTCACATACATGTCTAGTTAAAATTATTGATATTTATTAATATTAACGTAAAAATATATCTGCGAATGTGTTTCACGATACGTCTCAAAGACGTCAAATGCTAAGGAAAGTCAAAGCTCTGTTTGCGTCCTTAACTAAGTTCTTACTACTGTTTACTCAATTTGTCGCTAGATGGCGCTGTACCGTGCACGAAACACGCTAACGACATTTCAATGTGACTGGTATATAAGGGTTGAGGATTTGTTTTAATATATTGGCTTTATTTGTGAGATTGGTTGTTTCATTATACATTCATTCGCATCTAAAGAACGCCCTTTTTGAAAGTGTTAGGGGTACATACAAGCTCTTAAGGAAAATTTATACCACAGGGTAATACCGACAGCGCAAGGCGCAGTATCGTCCCTAACATCACTAACGACCCTGTGCAGCGTGTGGGCCGCGCTCTCCAGCGCGCTGCGCTCCGACGAGCGCCGACACGATGACGTGCGCCTCGACGCGCTACTAGACGACGACAAGGTAGGGACATGATTTAGATTTTAGATATTTATTCTCATAATATAAAATTACACTATAAATTGTCTTAAACTAATCTACATGAATTTATATTATGATCGTCAGGATAGGTAATGAAATGAAATAACATGAACTAATAAAAAATAGAAAACAACGAGATACAATTTAAAACGTGCCAATTAATCCTATGTCAACAATATTCAATGCATGTCAAAACATAATTATAAATAATAGTAATAAAATTAACTAAAATGCTAGTATCTCTTAGTGATCGTCATGTGCTAAATATAAACTAGTTGCAAAACAATAATGGATAATAATAATAATTTAAACAATTTAATTTACTTTGTACCAGTTTACGTTACTTCCCAAGTAGCACAAAAGGCTGTATAAAAGCTGTATATTAGAATTTCTCTATGCTTAAAGCTGAATAATTAAGCTGAATAAGAGCTGAAAAAGCGCTTTTTCAGCTCTTATTCAGCTGATTTGGGCACAAATTATTCAGCCTTAAGTTCACATAGCTGATTAATAGCTGAATAGTGGCTGTAAAGTGGCTGTACTAAGGGTCACTAGCGTTACAAGGGCTGAATATCGGCTGGTTTACAGACCACAAGGGACTGTTTATTCAGACTAAAGTTCACATGTGAACCGTTATTACGGTCTTAAACCTCCACAAGTTCACTTTTAGCTGAACAAGCAAGAACATAATGCTATTAATTATTGATGACCGTCTGCAAGACACAGAAATGTTTAATGTCGATGTCTTGATGTTTTCTTGTGATGGTTGGTGTTAATGGTGGACAGAAATTAATTTATAATTGATAAGTATATTCCTGAATCTTCGGTTTTTAGTGCAAAATCATTGCGCTTTCACTTTTACTGTGAATATGTATATATATTTACTAAGATTTTTTTTACGCGCTCCTAAAATAATACGTTTTTAAACAATGTAAACAATAAAAATATACGCGGGTGGGGTTATACAAAAGGTGATTTTCCTTTTTATTCATTAAAAATACCTCAAAATCGGCTCTTACTATTCTAAAACGAGTAAACATTTAAGGTTTATTAATACTCCATGGTTAAATATGCAGTTAAAAGCTAAGATAAAATAGATTATTTTAAGGTTATACAAAAAAAAAATGGTGGCGCAACTCCTAAATCGATGTTAACCACTTATATTCCATATTTCAGCTATAGGCTGTATAAGAATTCACTTGTGTTTTGTTATTCAGCTGTAAGCTACATAAACGTTCACATGTGGGTCACTATACTTCCATTAGCGTTATTATGGTTCACATGTGGTGTCTTAAAAAGCTGACGTAATAAGCATTCACATGTGGTGTCTTATGCAGCATTTAACGTTGAGTTCTCCATTAAGTTGCCCTTAAGTAGCAAGTAGTGTTTTAAAATTCTTACAGCTGAATAAAGGCGAACATGTGTACCCTTTATACACCGTTATACAGCTCTTATTCAGCCTGAGCTGTTTAATTGTCACTAAATGCCATTATGGAGCTGTAAGTTCACGGGTGAACCATTGTAAGAGTTTATAGCAACAAAGAGCTGAATATAATACCACGGGTGAGTAGTTATACTGCTTACTGTGCTGCTTGGGTTGTGGAGGTGCCCCAAATCACCGTATCATATGACATCAAGGAGTGAAAATGAGAGAAATATACGGCTTTCAACGACTTGCTTGATATCAAAGGTTGTAGTTTTTTTAGGGCAAAAATAGCACCACTCAACCTGTTACATAGCCTGTCCACATGGCACTTCCAATGCAAATTTGAGTCAAGTGTAAAACCCAGGAATTTCGTGGCATTACATGACGGTCCCTAACGTCACTAGCGACTATGCAGCGTGTGGGCCGCTCCGACGAGCGCCGACACGACGACGTGCGCCTCGACGCTACTAGACGACGACAAGGTAGGGACATGACGGTCCCTAACGTCACTAACGACACTAGCGACTCTATGCAGCGTGTGAGACGCGCCGACACGACGACGTGCGCCTCGACGCGCTACTGGACGACGACAAGGTAGGGACATAACCCTCCACCTCCTCATGGTCTTACCTGGCTCACGCCGTACAAACCGAATCGTGGGAGCCGTGCTTGGGTACTTGCTGTTCCCGCTCATTTCCCCGACACACGTTGCTTCGGAACTCCCTACAAACTACGTCTCAGGCATTCTCCCTTTCTGGGTAGCCTGTCTCTCTATCTCTAGCGATTGCTCTCGTTCCCACCGTTTTCGGTTCGACAACACACAAAACGGTACTCAGCGTCGTCTCCTCAGTATCCAAACTGCTGTCCTCACTCTTCAACAAGGTACTTCTTGACAAGGTAGGGACAGTAGGGACATGACGGTCCCTAACGTCACTAGCGACTATGCAGCGTGTGGGCCGCTCCGACGAGCGCCGACACGATGACGTGCGCCTCGACGCGCTACTAGACGACGACAAGGTAGGGACAGTAGGGACATGACGGTCCCTAACGACACTAGCGACTCTGTGCAGCGTGTGGGACGCGCCGACACGATGACGTGCGCCTCGACGCTACTAGACGACGACAAGGTAGGGACAGTAGGGACATGACGGTCCCTAACGACACTAGCGACTCTATGCAGCGTGTGGGCCGCTCCGACACGACGACGTGCGCCTCAACGCGCTACTAGACGACGACAAGGTAGGGACAGTAGGGACATGACGGTCCCTAACGACACTAGCGACTCTATGCAGCGTGTGGGACGCGCCGACACGACGACGTGCGCCTCGACGCGTTACTAGACGACGACAAGGTAGGGACAGTAGGGACATGACGGTCCCTAACGACACTAGCGACTCTATACAGCGTGTGGGCCGCTCCGACGAGCGCCGACACGATGACGTGCGCCTCGACGCGCTACTAGACGACGACAAGGTAGGGACAGTAGGCACATGACGGTCCCTAACGACACTAGCGACTCTGCAGCGTGTGGGCCGCTCCGACGAGCGCCGACACGACGACGTGCGCCTCGACGCGCTACTAGACGACGACAAGGTAGGGACAGTAGGGACATGACGGTCCCTAACGACACTAGCGACTCTGCAGCGTGTGGGACGCGCCGACACGACGACGTGCGCCGCGACGCGCTACTAGACGACGACAAGGTAGGGACAGTAGGGACATGACGGTCCCTAACGTCACTAGCGACTCTGCAGCGTGTGGGCCGCTCCGACGAGCGCCTCGACGCGCTACTAGACGACGACAAGGTAGGGACAGTAGGGACATGACGGTCCCTAACGACACTAGCGACTCTATGCAGCGTGTGGGACGCTCCGACACGACGACGTGCGCCTCGACGCGTTACTAGACGACGACAAGGTAGGGACAGTAGGGACATGACGGTCCCTAACGACACTAGCGACTCTATACAGCGTGTGGGCCGCTCCGACGAGCGCCGACACGATGACGTGCGCCTCGACGCGCTACTAGACGACGACAAGGTAGGGACAGTAGGCACATGACGGTCCCTAACGACACTAGCGACTCTGCAGCGTGTGGGACGCGCCGACACGACGACGTGCGCCTCGACGCGCTACTAGACGACGACAAGGTAGGGACAGTAGGGACATGACGGTCCCTAACGACACTAGCGACTCTGCAGCGTGTGGGACGCGCCGACACGACGACGTGCGCCTCGACGCGCTACTAGACGACGACAAGGTAGGGACAGTAGGGACATGACGGTCCCTAACGTCACTAGCGACTCTGCAGCGTGTGGGCCGCTCCGACGAGCGCCTCGACGCGCTACTAGACGACGACAAGGTAGGGACAGTAGGGACATGACGGTCCCTAACGACACTAGCGACTCTATGCAGCGTGTGGGACGCGCCGACACGACGACGTGCGCCTCGACGCGCTACTAGACGACGACAAGGTAGGGACAGTAGGGACATGACGGTCCCTAACGTCAGTAGCGACTCTATGCAGCGTGTCGGCTCTGACAATGTAACATATAGCCGTGTAGTAACGGCAGTAAGAATACATTTGACACCCCAACTCTTTCCGCGGGTGTCGTAAGAGTCGACTAAGGGATTGAAGTGTCACTGACCATTCTTTGATAGAAGATTGATGATGGGCAGCAGCCTCATCGTAGTGGACACATTACTGCGATCGCCAATCCGCTTGCCCAGCGTATTATATATATATTATAGCGACCAGCGCATAGTTAACAGGATAGTTAATAGGAGAGGCCTGCGTCCAGCAGTGGACTAGCGCAGGCTGATGATGTGAAAAAGAAATCTCGTCGGTTGTTAAATAATAATAATAATAAATCATTTATTTCGGACATTTTTTTTTACATCCATATGTTGTTAGGAACTTATATATAACCTAGGTATGTTAGTCAGTATTTAGTTTAACTTCTTCAATTCTGTGTATATCGAGCCACATCTCAGCAACTTGTTCAACCCAGTGCAACTGGATTGGGCAGTCATACCTGTCTGCAATGACACTCAGAATGCTGTTGGTACTTACCCTAAGTCGCTGCATCATCGAGACAATTTTTTTACTTACTACCGCTTCGAAACTCTCTGTGCGTGCTTCCGCGAACATGCTCGATGCGCTACACCGCCGAGGAAGCCCCAACAACATCCGGAATGCATTATTATATTGAATCCGCAGGGCATTGTACGCTTTTTTGGTATACTTCACCCACAGGCTGCTCGAGTACAGTGACTGGGTTAAAAGTTATATATAAAAAAAAACTGGCTAAGTGCGAGTCGGACTCGCGCGCGAAGGGTTCCGTACCATTATCAATTTATTATTAAAAATATACAGTTAAATCAACCTACCTCAAAAACTAAACGAGATAATTAAATCAAACCAAAAATCGTTGATAGAGTTTATTAATGTGCATAACATATATTTTTTTTAGAATTTTATATCGCGTAGTTTAAAAAATAGAGGGGGGGTGACACATTTTTCAGACTTTGAGAGCTGATATCTCGAAAACGATTTGCTTAAATTTAAATAAGATTTATAAACCTTCATATCATTTTCAAAGACCTTTCTATTAATACCCCACACGCTTATATACAACAAAAAAAAAATTCTATCCCTCAGTTACATGTATGGAGGGCCCCCACCCCAATGGTTTTTTTCACAATTTAGTATCATAATTCTGTAGCGGTTCATACAACACATATCCTTACCAAATTTCGTTACTGTAGCATTTATAGTTTCCGAGTAAATCAGCTGTGACAGACGGACAGACGGACATGACGAATCTATAAGGGTTCCGTTTTTGCCATTTTGGCTACGGAACCCTAAAAACATGTAACTTATATTAACGTTTATTTCCAGGCACTAGTAACTTTAGAAGCAAAAGCCGAACTTTCCAGCGACGCTGTCGCGTTGACACCGCTCCGACGTGTCTTGCAACAGTGTGTCGACATAGCGACGACACATCTTCAACACGCTGCCTCTAGCCACTCGCACCCGTGAGTACACGTTCTGAAAACATTATGGAAGAGAACTTAAATCTCCAATGATGCTGTGGCGATGATAAGGTTTCAAAAATTCGGCGCTAGCTCAGGTTTCAATATTGGCACGACAGTTAAACAATAACTTTGCCCCATTGTATAATAAATAACTATTACCCATTCCTAATAATTTTACAGCTACCATTTTGCACCTCCGTTAGCGGGATCTAGTCATCACCGATTATATTAGATTGCTTTTTCCAAAGTGTGGGTAGTGTACGTCATAACATAACTGTAAAATTTTTAGGCCGTGTGGTGACGGCAGTAAGAATACATTTGTCACCACCCCAACTCCTGCGGGTGTCGTAAGATTCGACTAAGGGATTGAAGTGTCACTGACCATTTGATAAAAGATTGATGATGGGCAGCAGCGTCATCATAGTGGACACATTACTGCGATCGCCAATCCGCTTGCCCAGCGTGATTATGGGCATTTACCTCCTAATGTCTATACGTATAGTTAATAGGAGAGGCCTACGTCCTGCAGTGGACTATCATAGGCTGATGATTTTTATTTATTGTAGGTATGAGACTTGGACGGATGGCACGGCGCTAGCACTTCTGCGTAAACTCGTAGTTGCCGCTCGCGCCGCCGGCCGAGGGGGGGGAGAGACGTTATCTCGAGCTCTCGCGAGACTACAGCTGCAGAACACTAAGGAGGTCCGAGGTATGGACCCTAGGGTACTTAGCTTGGCTTTAGAGAGACCATATATGACATGGACGTCTAACGCCAGCTCAAAAATGCCCCCAAAAACAATCGTTCAATTGTACCAAGATGGGTAGGACATAGCGCTTTTCTTAACACCGTGCATATTTCCGCGCAACATTTTTGACAAATGTTTATAGAATATAGCCAATCAAAACTTTGATGGACTAATCACAACTATTTTTAAATGGCGGTTTATGTTTTCATAGGTTGATTTTGACATTCATTACCGTGATACATTGAAGAGGGGGTGACACTTGTCAACTAAAATTCAGGACTGTTTTTGAAAGGCAATTTAGTATGGCGTGCGGCTTCCATGTTTTATTCCGTAGAGAGACTAAGACAGAGCTTCAAATGGCCGCAACGTAATTGAAACTTGATTCCATTCCTAATAAGGAAACTATATTAATTAACCTAAATTAAAGCCATAAATTACTGTAATTCCAGCTACTTTCTAGGAACACCCACGTACCTTACCTTGACCTGCAGTCTTACAAGGTTAACCCCTCTTTACTTAATACATATGATTTTGTCACGGGAGGGGGGGAGACACTATCGCGGGCCCTCGCGAGGCTACAGCTGAACACTAAGGAGGTCCGAGGTATGGACCCTATCCTTACCCTAGGGATCAGATACGAGACTTGGACGGCAGCTAGCACTACTGGGGGGGGGGAGACACTATCGCGGGCCCTCGCGAGGCTACAGCTGCAGGACACTAAGGAGGTCCGAGGTATGGACCCTAGGGTACTTAGCTTGGCTTTAGAGAGACTAAGACCGAGCTTCGAATGGCCTAATACCATTATTCATAAAAATAGACTAATTTATATTTTGTGGAAAAAAACAATTTTTAGTACAGATCGTGCCTTTTTTAGGGTCTATTGCGAGAAGTGTGTCATTTTACGTCAGGTTCAAAACTTCGGAGGGCCATCTGCACTAAAAAACGTCGTACGAGACACGTGCAAAAAAGAAATTCGTGACTCGTGTCGATTTAAAACACTCCCTATCGGTCGTGTTTTAAAAAATCGCCACTCGTTTCGAATTTCATGTTTTTCGCACTTGTGTCGTAATGTACTAATGTAATATATATGACAAACGCCTATATGTAGTTAATCTCACAAGAAAAACCTGAAAATATTGATGACATTTAAGTAAGTGCGGAAAGTACCACGTACAAAAACGAAATACGAAACGAGTGGCGATTTTTTAAAACACGACCCATAGAAAGTGTTTTAAATCGAGACAAGTTCATGTTTTTCGCACTTGTGTCGTAATGTACTATTCTATAATGTTTGAGAAACTAGTTATGAGAGAAACTTGTCGTATTCGCAGAGGAATGCGCGTCTCTCTGCCTGCAGCTGACGACCCCTCGGGTGTGGGAGTCCCTCCCGCGGTGCACCGTGGCCGCGCCCCACGGGAAACCATGGCCGCACTACGTACGTACTGATTACTAGTTATAGTTGAGAGAAACTTGTCACATTCGCAGAGGAATGCGCGTCTCTCTGCCTGCAGCTGACGACCCCTCGGGTGTGGGAGTCCCTCCCGCGGTGCACCGTGGCCGCGCCCCACGGGAAACCATGGCCGCACTACGTACGTACTGATTCTTCTTCTACCTAGCGTTATCCCGGCCTTTGCCAGGGTCCGCTACATTTCCTCCACTTTACGCGATCCTGCAGTGTTATTCACTAAGGAAACCGCCTTGCTGTCATCGCTGTGTCAGCGCTGCGGCAGCGTCGAGCCTAAAAATGGTATTCACTAATGTACTTTAAACGACACTAGTGCTCGGCGAATGCGGCGTGAGCTGGAACTACACTGCGTCGAGAGTTTGACGTTTAATGTACGAATTTCGTATTCTCTAACGACAAACAGCGACGAACTCGCCCACAGCCTCGGTTCCTAATGTCAAATCAAACAGCTAGGATTTTAGACAAGGCTGTCTCGACGACGAGCTCGTTGACGAACGCAGCGTCGAATGTGTGAATAAGAGAATAGCATAGCTGGGCATCTACTGTAAACCCATTCACACTCATGTCAGCCTTCACGACATCTAGCCATCGCTTCTTTGGTCTGCCGCGGGGGCCGTCAAGGGCTAGGTTAAGGCATATGTTTCCTACGTAGTCAGGTGGTACGACAAACGTGACCAAACCACCGAAGACGGCATTCTTGAAGCTTCTCCGCTACGTCACAGACTCCGAGGCTGCCACGGATGTACTTACGCGGATGTAATTGTTTATTTATGTTTATTTTATTAACTTATGTAAGTATGTTTAATAGTATAATTTAAATATTGTGTTTCGTTACTTGTCTTTTGTTTTAGCGTCACCTACTCTAAGTTTAAATTGCTTTTATTCAGATTCCTTAGGTTGTCTGGAAGAGATCACTTTTTAGCGATAAGACCGCCCATTGTAATACCTGTACCTGTAACACTGTATATCTCTTTTGTTACTGTATTTTGGTGTGCAATAAAGAGTATTTTATTGTATTGTATTGTACTCGTTCCGAATGCGGTCAGCACGCGTAACGCCGCACATCCATCGCAGCATCTTCATCTCTGTAACGCGAAGCTCCTGAACGTGCCTTCCGAGAACCGGCCACGCCTCGGCGCTATACAGGGCGTCCCACGGCGATGCCACATGGAGGGAAAGTACCTTAAATATCATAGATAGCGTATTTTGCTGAAAGAAGACTTCATTTTATTTTTAAGACTTAGTAAAGTTGCATTCAAAGTTTTTCAAAAAATTACTTGCTTCACCCGGAAATCGAACCAACTACAATTTTTTTACAAATTTGAACCAAACTTTTTTGGTTATTCTTCTAGTTTTAGATACTATGTTTCTTAAGGAAAATTGTTATTTTTTATCTATTCTTTCGAATGACAGAATAAAATTACGAAAAATTTTTTTTTTGTTTTAAAGTAGGTTCGATACCTAGAAAAAGCAAAATTTTTTTGGATTTTTTTAAATGCAGTATTATTTAATTTTCAAAATAAAATAAAGTCTTCTTTCAGCAAAATACGCTATCTATGATATTTAAGTTACTTTCCCTCCATGTGGCATCGCCGTGGGACGCCCTGTAGAGTAGGACTGGGCGGATAATGCACTTATACACTAGCCCTTTGACTAAGTGGTATTCTGCGATCGCAGATGACTCCTGTAACCTCCCGCCATGTACGTACTGATTACTAGTTATTTATGTGGCTGGCGCATAATAAGAGGCTTTAAACATGAGTTTGGTTTCATGAAACGAGCCGTAGGCGAGTTTCATAATATGATCACACGAGTGCCTAATTATGTACAGTCACATACATAAATTTATGTACATCCTTATCATAAGTTTGGAATAATAATTTACCTTTGTTTACATTGATATCCGCTAAGTAAAATACCACTAAATATAACAATTCAAATTAGTTGAAATTACTCAATTTGTGTAAGAACCTACAATATGTATGTATGTATGTAAATTCTTTATTGTACACAAAACACAGGTAAAAATACACATAACACAATTTAGATAGGTACAAAGGCGAACTTATCCCTGTAAGGGATTTCTTCCAGTTAACCTTTGAGCAAATGAGTCAGCCACAGGAACTAAAAGATAGACAAACGAACACGTGTACATTGGTGAAGGTAATTGAATAAAACCAATGTAAAATAAAAATAAATAAATAAAAATGATTTATTTATAATGTATACCTATAAAAAAACCCTTACTCCCTACATATATATAATACATATATACCTAGTAAAATATAGAATACATATAAGTACATATACTACGAATCTATAAATAAATAACCAATTCACAAGGGGTCGGAGAGCCACAACTTTTTGAGATTATTCTTGAGTGACGCTACAGACTGGGACTGTCTGAGAGACAGTGGCAGCCCATTCCACAATTTAATAGAACGCACCAAAAAAGATTTAGAGTAAGTACGCGACTTATTACACGGAAAAGCAAGAGTGAGATTAGCACTCGAGCGCAAGCGGTGACCACTAACGTCAGCCAGGTAAACGAATTTTTCAGAAAGGTAAGGAGGCGAAGAAGGATTAAAAAGTACGTTAAAAAGCAAGGACAGGATATGTACGTCTCTGCGACGACGGATCGGAAGCCAGCCGAGCTGAGAACGATATTCAGAAATATGATCGTATTTTCGCAATCCAAATATATATCGGATGCACACATTTTGCAGACGCTCAAGCTTATCCAGCAGCTCCTCCCTCAGATCCAGGAAAGCAATATCTCCATAATCCAGAAGAGGAAGCAAGAGAGTTTGGGCAAGGGTTAATTTCGTTTGCTGTGGAAGAAAATTTTGTAGACGCCTTAAGGAATGAAGAGACGCAAACACTTTACGACTAATCTCCGCCACGTGGGGTGTCCAGGAAAGCGTCTGGTCCATGATAATACCCAAATTACGCACTGACGAAGATAACGGGATAGGCGTCTCACCAAAGTAAATATCTGGAACCACTACCTCTGAGAGTTTGCTTATAAAGTAAGGGCTACCAATAACAATTGCTTGCGATTTCTTCGCGTTGACTTTCAAACCATAATTGCGAGCCCAACAATGAATTATTTCTAAGTCCCTGTTAATGTTATTAACTAAGCTCGACAACTCCTCAATATTAGCCGCTGAATAGATCTGCAGGTCATCCGCATATAAGTGGTAGGACGAACTAAGGGACCTGGTGATGCCATTAATAAAAATTGAGAAAAGGAGCGGTGAAAGTACCCCACCTTGGGGAACGCCAGCAGAGAGCTCGCACCAGTCAGACAACTTGTCGTCAACTCTAACGCGCTGGCGTCTACCAAACAGGTAATTGCGGAACCAAGAAAGAGTAGTTTCAGAGAAATTAAGGGTGCGGAGTAAACCAAGAAGTATGTCAAAATTAACCGTGTTAAAGGCGCTACTAAAATCCAAGAGAACTAGGATAGTGAGCTTCTTATGCTCAATGTTAAGACGAATGTCATCGGTGACTTTAACCAAGGCGGTAACTGTGCTATGCCCGGGGCGGAAACCAGACTGGAAAGGGTTTAATAGGGAATGCATATTAAGATGAGACAGGAGACGGCGATTCACAAAATGTTCTATTACTTTAGACAAAATTGGGAGAATGGAGATGGGACGGTATTGAGAGAAGTCGACAGGATTAGAGGTTTTGGGCAAGGGGATTAGAACAGAGGTATTTTAATATGATTCCTACTCAAAATCATGAGCTCTTTCTATCCTAACAGAAAAAAAATGTCGCCCCAAAAAATACATACATTTTTTAACTTTCCATTCCATTACCGGCATACAAAATGTATAAAAAGATAATACCGTAAGATGGGGCTATTTGAGACCCAAGGGGCTATTTGGTAACATCGAAATTAAAAGTGTTAGAAGAAGTTAGTTTAAATCGGGCTTAAATGCTGTTTTCTCCTTAGTACCAAATAGCCCCGTGGATCTCAAATAGCCCCATCTTACGGTAACGAAATGGGAAAAACGTTGGCACAATAATTTGTCTTTGTCGCACTAATATGAAAGAGTGACAGAGAGGGAAAACTACGATACGCTACTAAGTGCTAGCGATTGGCAACTTGACTAAGCATCCTGAGTAGAAATCATTTTTAAAGGTTCCAAATAAAAAAAGTGGGAGATAACTTTGAAAAAAATGGCCCTTTAATCCTTATTAACATGAGGGTAAGACTCACCATTTTTTTAACCGACTTCAAAAAGGAGGAGGTTTACAATTCGTCGAAATCTTTTTTTTTTTATGTATGTTCCCCGATTACTCGAAGACGAGTGGACCGATTTGGACAATTCTTTTTTTGTTTGAAAGAGTATATCTTCTAGTTGGTCCCATTGTCACCGAATTCAGATCTGATGATGGGATCCTGGAGAAATCGAGGGAACTCTTCAAATGTTGTATGCACACATGACATTTTTCATTTATTTTCGAAGACTCATCAAGTATTTGCGTCTAGTCATGAACATTTCAAGTTGATGATCTCATGATGGAAGGTACAAATCCTTAGCAATTAGGAGTTGGGGGATAATTCTTTAAGTATAACATATTTCGTGTATTTTGGAAGCTATTTGAGTATTTGCCTTTAGGTGGTCGTCCTTTCAAGTCGGTGAGCTGATGATGGAAGGTACAACTCCTTAGAGATTAGGAGTTGGGGGATAATTCTTTAAATATAACATAGTTCATGTATTTCGGAAGCTATTTGAGTATTTGCCTTTAGGTGGTCATAATCTCATGTTGGTGAGCTGATGACGAAAGGTATAACTCCTTAACGATAAGGACCGATTGTATTGATAACATTTTTACTGATATTTTTCCTGTTAATAAAAAAGTAATCAGTAATTTAGAGTCAGATCATTTAGGTCAATTAATAACGTTTGAGACCATCAGGAAAAATAACATTAGAAAACAAATTACTTTTGTGCCAGTAACCACAAGCCGTGTTGAACGAATGAAAGAAAGTTTAGTGCAGACGCTACCTACTCTGTCTTCCAACATTAACTCCAATGACATGTATAATTCATTCTTTCATATTTTTATGAAACATTACAACAAAATATTCACTTCCAAAAAAATTGTGGTTGGTGGTGCATCTGCTTTTAGTGAGTGGGCCACTGCGGACTTGTATGAACGTAGACGAGCACTGTATGCATTGTATGAGGAACGGCGGTTTAATACGAGTGATGAATTTAAAGAACACGTCAAACAATATTCTAAGAAATTTAAGATTGATTGTAATAAAGCTAAGCGCGATTATTTGTCCCAAAAAATTAAAAATAGTTCCGACATCATTAAATCAACCTGGAAAGTGATTAATGCGGAGACTGGTCGATCAAAGCACAGATTCCACAATCCTAAATTAAAAATTAATGGCAAAATTATAGAGTCAAGTTTAGAAGTAGCAACAGAATTTGAGCACTTTTTCACCGATATACCAGTCTCCATAACTAAGGATTTAAAATCATCACCCTCGGCTGCCACTATATTATTAAGAGATAACGTCCCTATGTGTAGTAACGACTTTAATTTTGAACATATTCAAATCTCAGATGTAATAAAGGCATTTAAATCCATCAATGTCAAAAAAACTTCTGACCTCTGGGGAGTCTCTGTTCATGTCGTCAAATCCCTTATTGAAATCGTAGCACCTGAATTGGTAGTAATATTTAATCAATGTGTTGATTGTGGTGAGTTTCCTGATCTTATGAAACATAGTAAAGTAACTCCTTTATTCAAATCCGGTAGCACTTCTGACCCCACTAATTTTAGACCTATATCTGTGCTACCAACGTTCAGCAAAATCTTTGAAAAAATAGTTTTATCGCAATTAATTAAGCACTTTAACGTAAACAATTTAATGCATAACAAGCAATTTGGTTTTACTCGGGGGCGCTCAACATCCGACGCTGGTGTCGAATTAATTAAACAAATATTTGATGCCTGGGAGGAATCACGAGATGCTTTAGGTATCTTCTGTGATTTGTCCAAGGCCTTCGACTGCGTTTGTCATGAAACATTGATCAGGAAGCTAGATCATTATGGAGTTAAAGGATCAGCGTTAAATTTACTGGAATCTTATTTACGCGGTAGAATACAAAGGGTTGATGTGAATGGACAGCGATCGCCGGGGTCATTGGTCTCCACGGGTGTACCACAGGGATCTATATTGGGGCCTTTCCTTTTCCTTATCTACATAAATGACTTGCCACATCTCATAGAGACCCACCATGACATAGTATTGTTTGCTGACGACACCTCACTTATTTTTAAAGTCAAACGACAGCAACAAGCTTGGAATGATGTAAACAATGCTATTTCGAAAGTAGTAAACTGGTTTAATATGAATAACTTAATGTTGAATGAGAAAAAAACTAAATGTATTAAATTTGTTACAAGTAACGTAAAACATCAACAGGCTAGTATATTTGTGAAAGGTGAGGAATTGGAAATAGTTGAAAGTACAGTCTTTCTTGGTATAACACTAGACTCTAAGCTTCAGTGGGGTCCTCACATATCTAATCTCTCGAATAAACTGAGTTCTGCAGCTTTTGCAGTGAGCAAGATCCGTCAATTAACTGACGTCGATACAGCTCGGTTAGTATATTTTAGTTATTTTCATAGCATTATGTCGTATGGCATTTTATTATGGGGCAGTGCTGCCAATTCAGAGACGAACACTATTTTTGTTCTGCAGAAGAGGGCTATTCGAGCGATATATAAAATGAGCCCTAGAGACTCACTTAGAGATAAGTTTAAGGTTATTAATATAATGACATTGTATTCTAAATGGCCCCGAGGTTCCGGCGACTCCCGGTGCTCTGGCTTTGGTAGCGGTCAGGGCACTAGCGGAGTCAGGGGTGCGAAGAATCTCCGGCGAAGATCCGGCTACCACCACCGACAACCTTTGGCCCTGGCAACACTTAACACGCGCACACTGCGGACAGACGAGAGATTGGCTGAGCTCGAGGAAGACCTGAGCGGGTTACGATGGGACGTTATTGGGCTATCGGAAGTCCGAAGAGAGGGTGAGGACACGATAACCCTCAAGTCCGGTAACCTGCTCTATTTCCGGGAGGGCGACCAACAGTCCCAGGGAGGTGTCGGGTTCCTCGTCCACAAGTCCCTCGTGAGCAACGTGGTGAAGATCGAGAGTGTGTCGACTAGGGTGGCGTACCTTATACTCAGAGTATCCAAGCGGTACTCGCTGAAGGTCATACAGGTCTACGCTCCGACTTCTTCACACTCCGACGAAGAGGTAGAAGCTGTGTATGAGGACATATCAAAAGCCATGCACAGTCCTGAAACCTACTTCACCATCGTTATGGGGGACCTTAACGCGAAATTGGGCAAGCGAAACGATGATGAGCTGAGAGTGGGGCAATTTGGGGTTGGGTCTCGTAATCACCGGGGTCACTTACTGGCCAGTTTTATGGAGAAGGAGGGACTCTACATGATGAACTCCTTCTTCAAGAAGCGAGAACACAGGAAGTGGACCTGGATGAGCCCAGATGGTGCAACCAAAAACGAGATTGACTTTATCATGTCGACTAAGAAGCATATATTTAATGATGTCTCTGTGATCAACGCGGTTAAAACCGGAAGCGATCACCGCCTTGTAAGGGGCATATTAAATATAAGCGTCAAGCTAGAGCGATCTCGATTGATAAAGTCTACGCTCCGACCAGCACCGATCCAACTCCAAAACCCCGAGAGCTTCCAGCTCGAACTGCAAAATCGTTTCGATTGCCTACCCAGCGACGTGGATGTGGATGAGTATAACGACGGGTTTGTGGCAGCTGTCTATTCCACTGGGTCAAAGTTCTTTAAGACCCAGCGGAAGAAAGGCAATAAGAGGCTCTCTGATCCAACTCTAAAGCTCATGAAGGAAAGGAGTGAAATGGTTCTACAATCCCCAGAAGATGCCGCATCATATCGCCGGCTCAATAGACAAATCTCCAAGTCGATCACCCGCGACATACGCCAATTTAATACCAACCGTATTAAAGAGGCTATTGACCGGAACAAAGGCTCTAAAGTTTTTGCTAGAGATTTGTCTATTGGTCAGAGCTGGCTTGCGAAGCTGAAGACTGGGGACGGTAGGATCGTTTCATCCAAACCTGAGCTTTTGAGTGAGATAGAGAGCTTTTACGGACAGCTGTACACATCAACACGAAGACCCATCTCCAATTTAGCTAACGACCCACGAGCTAAATTGACTCGACACCATACCGAAGATATACCGGACGTCAGCCTGTACGAGATTAGGATGGCTCTCAAACAACTCAAAAACAATAAGGCACCAGGCGATGACGGAATAACAGCCGAACTCCTGAAGGCGGGTGGGAAACCAGTCCTTAGGGCCCTTCAAAAGCTGTTTAATTCCGCCATCTTTAGAGGCAAAACGCCAAAGGCATGGAACAGAGGTGTGGTGGTGTTGTTCTTCAAAAAGGGTGACAACACCCTGTTAAAGAATTACAGACCCATCACGCTTCTGAGCCATGTCTATAAGTTGTTTTCGAGAGTCATCACAAACCGTCTCACACGCAGGCTCGACGACTTCCAGCCTCCTGAACAAGCCGGATTCAGAAAAGGCTTCAGCACCGTAGACCACATACACACGCTCCGTCAAGTTATACAGAAGACCGAAGAGTATAACTTGCCCCTCTGCTTAGCGTTTGTGGACTACGAAAAGGCCTTTGATTCGATCGAGACGTGGGCTGTACTACAGTCTCTCCAGCGGTGCCAAGTAGACTACCGGTACATCGAAGTGTTGAAGTGCCTGTACGAAAACGCCAATATGTCAGTTCGCCTCCAGGACCGGAGCTCGAAACCGATTCCATTGCAGCGAGGAGTAAGACAAGGAGATGTTATCTCTCCTAAATTGTTCACCGCTGCACTGGAAGATGTTTTCAAGGTTCTGGACTGGAGGGGATTTGGCATTAACATCAATGGCGAGTACATCACTCACCTTCGGTTTGCCGACGATATAGTGGTCATGGCTGAGACCATGGAGGACTTAAGTACTATGCTCGATGATCTCAGTAGAGTCTCTGAAGATCTTAAGATGAACATGGACAAAACGAAGATCATGTCGAACGTCCATGTGATACCAACTCCAGTGAAAGTTAGAAACTCTACACTCGAAGTTGTTGACGAATATGTATACCTGGGACAAACAGTCCAGCTGGGTAAGTCCAACTTCGAGAAGGAGATCAATCGTCGAATCAGACTGGGTTGGGCGGCGTTCGGGAGACTACGCAATATCTTCTCGTCCAATATACCGCAGTGTCTCAAGTCGAAAGTCTTCGACCAGTGTGTGTTGCCAGTGATTACTTACGGATCTGAAACGTGGTCGTTCACTATGGGACTCATTAGGAGGCTCAGAGTCACTCAACGAGCGATGGAGAGGGCAATGCTCGGGGTTTCTCTGCGAGATCGCATCAGGAATGACGAGATCCGCAGAAGAACGAAAGTGACTGACGTAGCCCGAAGAATCGCCAGGTTGAAGTGGCAGTGGGCTGGCCATATTGCCCGGAGGACCGATGACCGGTGGGGTCGGCGTGTTCTCGAGTGGCGACCACGCACTGGACGGCGCAGCGTGGGAAGGCCCCCCACAAGATGGAGCGACGACCTGGTAAAGGTTGCGGGTGTCCAATGGATGCGGACAGCTCACGACCGATCTTTGTGGAACTCTCTGGGGGAGGCCTATGTCCAGCAGTGGACGTCAATTGGCTGATGATGATGTATTCTCAATACATCTATGAGAATATTATGTATGTACATAAAAATATTATCAATTTTAGGAAAAATTGTGACATACATAATATTAATACTAGAAACAAACATAAGCTCGCAGTACCCGCCACTCGGCTCCATAAAATTAGGAAATCATTCATGGGTAATTGTGTAAGATTTTATAATAAACTTCCAGTAAATGTTACTGAATTTTCAGTCAACAAATTTAAGGATTTTGTAAAGCGTAAACTTATATCTAAAGCTTATTATAGTGCACAAGACTACATGAATGATAAAACACCGTGGGAGTAATTTAGGATTTAATTATTAGTTTGTTAAAGTCATGACATTCAATTACGATAATTTACGCTTGGAGACCTTGTACATCTCCAAACGTGCATTATATCGATACCTCCTACGTATACTGGTGCAAGTGACATTTTTACCATTTTCGTTTTTTTGCATATTTGGGTTCAAAATACTTATATCTACAAGCTATAAAAATTTTGTGGCGAAATTACCGCTAGTTTTTGAAATAAAGTGGCGTATATTGATATAACTAACACCTTTTTTTTGGTTCGAACGTCGTATACTGAGCTAAGTGACTTGTACCACTATACGCAGTACACTTATCGCCGCGGGCGGAAGTTATACCAGTATGAGCGAGCAACACTCTAAAATCTACACATAAAAGTAGGCTCTATTGCTTATTATTTAGCAATTGTTCCTTCGATTAAGGCTCAGTTTTGTATGTAGGAGCGCGGAAACAGAAAAACACATGCTTACTCGATGCAGCTTTAATTGCAACTGATTTTAAATCTACTATGGCTACATATAGATAGGTATCAACACCTTAAACATACCGGCCACCAAAACTAACAGTTTTCAACAAAAATAACAAGAATTAAAACAGAGCATGCGTATCCGTTTACAAGCGAGTGATAAATATTTACCTAAATAATCAATCGACTTATTTCGAAAATGAAGTATACAAATTTAATATTTAATTATTTTCATTAAACTGTCACGTTTAAATACGAGAAATCACTGTAGACAAGGTGTTAACTTTTAAGTATTTAGTAAACACTTATTCTTCACTTACTTTAGGAAGTAAGATCAATTTAGACAAAGGTCTCTTAAGCTCATGGTGTCCTTTACATTGTACGGTTACTACCCTCACCAGATTGTCCGCTCCAGGGTGAAGGTACTTGATTCTCCCTAGTAACCATTTTGTGGGTGGCGTAGTTTCGTCCTTAATAATTACCACATCTCCAATACAGGGTGCAGGTACGGCGACTTGCCACTTATATCGTTGCTGCAGTGTATTTAAATACTCCGTCTGCCATTGACGCCAGAAATTTTGTGTCATTTTCTGCACTAGCTGCCACCTGGTAAGTATGTTAATATTTTTATGTTCGTAATCCAAATCAGGAACGCTGACCAAAGGCTCGCCCACTAAGAAATGCCCAGGGGTTAGGGGGGCTCCTGTAGCACTGTCTATTTCACAAAGAGGGCGAGAATTTAGACAAGCTTCTACTTGAGTTAATAAAGTGGCCAGCTCTTCGTACGTTAGCTTGGTAAATTTATTTACTCTGGCTATATGTCGTTTTGCAGATTGCACCCCAGCCTCCCACAGGCCTCCATATGAAGGCATTCTTGGAGGTATAAAGTGCCACGTTGTTCCTTCGGTAGCCAGCAGTTCCGCCACCTCACTGGCCAAATTGTTTCTTCCAGGCTCAAACATGTGTCTTAACTCTTTGGCAGAGCCAGTAAAATTGGTACCATTGTCGCTCCAAATGTCCTTGCAATGGCCTCTGCGTGCAACAAATCTCCGGAATGCAGCTATAAACGCTTGTGAGGTTAGGTCCGAGACAGCCTCAAGATGGATAGCCTTCGTTGCCATACATATGAACAAACAAATGTACCCCTTCGTCGCATGGTGTCCCCGTCCTTTTGAGGTTCTTATCAAAACAGGTCCAGCAAAATCAACACCGCTATTTATAAACGGTCGATTTTTGTTAACCCTAACCGCCGGTAACTGGCCCATGAACTGGTTCTTGACTTTAGCTTTATCAATGATGCAAGTCTTACAATTGTATATACATTTTCGAACTGATGACTTCAAGCCGATAACCCAATACTTGGTTTTCACATAAGCCAACATTAACTGATTCCAGCCATGAAGTGTTCTAGTATGAGCTTCATTAACAATCAATTTGGTTATATGTTGGTTTTTTGGAATAATAATTGGGTGCTTGGTCTCTTCCGATAATGAAGCATTTACAAGCCGTCCTCCCACTCTTAACAGGCCTTTCTCATCCAAGAATGGTGCAAGTGTGATAAGAGAACTTCTTTTCTTAACTCGTTTATCCCTTTTTAAATCTTCTATATCTTTCCCGTATACTAAATTTTGATAGAATCTTATACATTCCTCTTCCACTTTCCTCATTTCATTAGCCGTTATGTGTTTAACTTCTTTCTCTTCTCTTCTTACTTCGGTTAACATTCGTCTACAATAAGCTAGCACTCTCTTCATTCTCGACATAGTTGAAAATCTCTCCCATATTGGCGGTTCGTCCAATAGTACATGATGTGTGCTTTTTAATTCTAATTGTGTTTGTGTGATTACTGTTTTATGGCATTTCAATTCAACTTCTTTAAGCCATTCTGGTCCATTCCACCACATACGTTGAGTTTCAAGATCTTGTGCTTTAACCCCTCTTGTCGCGATATCAGCCGGGTTATCCGCAGATAGTACATGTCTCCAACGGTCATTATCTATCAGACGTGTAATATCTGCTGTCCTATTTGCTACAAATGTTCGCCATCGGCTAGGTTGCGATTGCAGCCAAGCAAGTACCACCATTGAGTCTGTCCAGACAAATACCTTATTCTTCGGAATTTTCAGGAGTTCTGCGACATCGGTAATCAGCTCCGCCAATAAAGTTGCCCCACACAACTCCAATTTCGGAACAGAGAGTTGCTTCAAGGGTGCAACTTTAGTTCGTGATGCAATGAGCGACACATTTACTATGCCACATCTAACA
Organism: Thaumatotibia leucotreta; assembly: GCA_025490895.1. NCBI lineage: Eukaryota > Metazoa > Arthropoda > Insecta > Lepidoptera > Tortricidae > Thaumatotibia > Thaumatotibia leucotreta. Next base: position 6,837 of record JALPQI010004401.1, on the reverse strand, counting down.
ACTCTCAGATACGCCACGGCTGCATAAGCTTGAGTAGATGCATCTGAAAAACCATGCAGCTCAATGTTGTCATCATTTCGCGTCGTGTGGAGCCAACGTGGTACTTTAATGTGTTGTAAATGTATTAATTCTTCTCTGTAACATGTCCATTCGTCTGTCAAATCTGATGGTAATTCATCATCCCATCCCAAATGACACAGCCATAACTTTTGAATTAGAACTTTAGCGGTTATAATTACAGGTGCTAGCCATCCAAACGGGTCGAACAAGCGAGCAACGTCAGAAAGTATAGACCTCTTGGTTATAGGGTTTCTCATCTCCGGTAAATTTACGGTAGTTTCAAATGTATCATCCAGTCTATTCCATGTTAATCCAAGGATCTTTATTATCTTGTCCATTTTTATTTCCATCATGTCTCTAATATTGTTTTCTTCTTTCAAAAAATCTAGCACCTCGTCTGAATTACTGGACCATTTTTGCATTTGAAATCCTCCTCTTCTTAGTATTTCTTTAATCTGTTGACACGTTTTCTTGGTTTCTTCTATATTTTCATTTCCTATCATTAAATCGTCCATATAAAATGATGTCTTAATGACGTGCGCAGTTTCTGGAAAATCTTGTTTTTCATCATCAGCCAATTGGTGTAATGTACGAACTGCTAGAAACGGTGCTGCAGCAGTTCCAAATGTCACTGTTGTTAAATCATAACTCTCAAATCCATTTACAGGTTGATCTCTCCAAACTATGCGTTGCAACCTTGTGTGCTCTTTTGTCATATTTATCATCCTATACATCTTCACGATGTCCCCAACAACGCAAATCTTGTGTTGTCGCCAAGCTATTATGAGGCTACGAAGGTCAGGCTGCAAAACAGGTCCTACCAACATAGTGTCATTGAGAGATTGACCATGTGAACCTTTAGCGGACCCATCATAGACGACACGAACTTTACTGGTTTCCTTGTCTTCTCGAACTACTGCAAAATGAGCTAGGTATACAGCATTGTCATTGTCTTGATTATCTGATCTTTGCAAGTGACCCATGTCTTTATATTCATTTATAACCTTCGTGTATTCCATCTTCAACTTGTTGTCTTTTACAAATTTTCTTTCTAAACTTTCAAGCCGATGTATAGCTTGTTGTTTCGTATCTCCGCATAGGTTTAAAGTTTCTTCCACGTTCTGTTTTAATGGTAGGTGTACCGTATATCTTCCGTTTTCGTCTCTTGTAGTTGTTCGTTTGTATATCTCTTCACATTGTTCTTCTTCCTTTGTCAGTATTTTTTTCTTTGTATATGCATCTGTCTCTATCTCCCAAAATCTTCGTAGTAAATCATTGTCTTCAGTCACCATCCTGGTTATATGCAGTGTGATTATATTGTGCTGATCATTTTGTTTTTCTGATTCTTTCTCTCCTGAGAGTATCCACCCGAAAGTAGTTTTCTGGGCGACTACTCCATCATCCATTGTTAATAACCCTTCTTGAATTATTTTTCCGTAGACGTCGGCACCGAGTAAGATATCCACCTTCCCGGGTACGCAATAGGTAGGATCGGCTAATTCTAATGATTCAACAGCATGAGAATCAGTCTTGATATATTTTGATGGTAAGGGTTTGGATATAGATTTTATAATATAAGCCGTAACTCGAATTGTCTTTTTATTTTCATATCTTGATGCGATGGTAAGGTCCACCAAGTGTTTGATATTAGTCTGCGCACTTTCTCCTATACCAGAGACAACACCATTGATGTCGGTCCTTGTTAAACCCAGCAGTTGTACGGCTCTTTCTGATATAAGTGACGCCTCTGAGCCTTGATCGATTAAAGCTCTAAGCACATGCGTACTACCATCGCGTGACTTGACTTCTACTTGAGCTGTGGCTAATAGCACTGCACGACCAGGCTGTTTTCTAAAAAGGTGCGCGGTTGTCAACTTCACTTCAGGCTCCGGTTGTGGTTCTGGTTTTTTAGCTTCTTCCTCACCGGATTCTCTAGTTCGATGCAGTAGAGAATGGTGTCTTCTTCCGCAGATACGGCAGGAAGTCTTTTGTTTACACCGGTAAACTATATGGTATGGGACAAGACAGTTGTAGCACAATCGGTTCGATCTTACAAAATCCTGTCTATCTTCTACAGATTGTTTAGTAAACTCTTTGCAGTTGTATATGTAGTGATCACCTTTACAATAGGTACAAGCAGGTTGTGAAGCTACGCTGGCATGTGCAGATTGAAATAAACTATCTTCGTTCTCATCTAGTTCGGTGACGTGGAATGTTTTGTGAGTTTGTGATTTATTTTGCGTAGGCGCTGAAACCACCGCCGCCGCCATTTCCAATGTTCGAAATTTGGCAACGAGAAACTTCTGTAAATCTTCCCATCTAGGCATGTCTTCTGAATTATCCTTATGTACAGATTGTTCCCAGTCTTTCACTGACTCTGTGTCTAATTTCTGTCCGACGAGAAATATAATTACTGGATCCCAAGTGTCCGTCTTTACGTTTAAATTATTCAAACTGTTGATACATTCTACAGTGGTATCGAGTAAACATTTGATTTGATTTGCAGACTGGGTTTGTATCTTCTTTTGTCCAAATAATTTCTTTAATACAGAATTAACAATCATTTTCTTATTACCGAAACGGCTTTTAAGTAACTCCCACGCCTGTGTATAATTGGCCTCCGTGATTTGTATGTGTCGCAACAATGTTTCAGCTTCACCAGATACACTTGTTTTTAAATAGTGTAGCTTCTGCACACTTGTTAACTTTGTGTCGTGTACGAGGGCTGTGAATAAATCTTGGTAAGTAGGCCAATCTTCATATCTTCCTGTAAACGTGGGCAATTGTATTTTTGGCAGATTTACAAACGGTAATGACCCATAGTGTACCGACGTTGACATATTAGACAACTCTGACGACCTTTTATCGGACTCCCACTTAGTTAATAAATCGTTTAAGTCGGCTTGTAAGCAGAGATAAAGGTCCTCGACGGTATAGTAATCTTCATTAAGAAAATATTGAATATCCCCTCTTTGTTCACGCGGTGTGCAATGCATTAGGTTATTGTGTGCTTGCTTAAACATATTCCAATAATCTTCGAGCACTTTTATCCTTTGTTTAACGTAACCCTCTGTAATTCTTTGTTTCGGACACTTTTTTATATTTGTTTGTGTTTTTTGTATCATGCCGGCTACATCTTCTAATTTGGTGATTAATTGAGTTTGCTCGGGAGTTAGGGGAGCCATTTTTGTATTTTATACACTTATTTATTCACTTTAAAGTCAACCGAATAGTTGTTACTACACATCAAAGTCAATAGTCACTCACATAAAGTTTATGATTGTGTAAATAGTTCGTAAATCGCACTTGAAATCACATTACTGTTCCATATAAATCAATCATAACTTTAAATTTGCACTGAATGATGTAAACAACTTGGCTTATCTCTTAAGGATTGCGCTCCCTATTGTGTTTGCCGGCCGGCCGCTGCATCGATGTCGTATTAGATCCGGTTCGATTTAGGACCATATGTTCCTTCGATTAAGGCTCAGTTTTGTATGTAGGAGCGCGGAAACAGAAAAACACATGCTTACTCGATGCAGCTTTAATTGCAACTGATTTTAAATCTACTATGGCTACATATAGATAGGTATCAACACCTTAAACAGCAATATTGTCGTTATTTGATTAGTTGTTATGTTAAATTAAATTAATTATGCGTAACCTACCTACCTAACTAAATATAAAAAAATAGTAGATTACTGCTTGCCAGCTAAGCTAATATAGATAGCTGAATATTAGCAAGGCCGAATACGAATCCGGCCAGCAATTAGATAGTGTGTTTTTCAAATATGTAATAACACAGCAACACAACTGACGTTCTTTAATTTTCCTACATCCTTTTTCATAACCGTCTTATGTATTTTGAGTGTCCTGTGTTCAATAACAATATATTAGAAGTACATCAATGTAGAAGCTTAGACAGAGCGCTTGCCTGCTAACCGCCTTATATATGTACGGATAAGACCGAAAGGGACAAACTATGTTTATCGGAACGCTAAGTCAAGGAGTAAGAAGATACCGACGGCTGCTCATAAGCATACATATTCTTTGCGAGCCGATATTAAGAATTACTAAGAGAGAATTAATTATTAAGAAGACTAAATGAAATCAGAGCTTACAATATTCCCTTTGGTCCATGTTGAATAACAAGTGGATAATATTCGTAACCATTTAAATTGTTTTCTAATTCATATATAATGTCTTTAATAATATCGTCTTCTCAAACCTACCACCAGTATTGGATGGACGAATGACACGTCGTTTATAATTTTAAGTCTGATAGCCCAGACAGTAAAAACAGTATATCAGCTACTTATAAAGACATTGAGTTTTGACATACTTACACTAAAACGAAAGAAGCCTACTTAGTAGTTCCAATATATACTTCTTTTAATTTGAGTCTTAAATTCATTACTAAGTAGTTACGTCTTACTGTACGCACCTAAGAAGTATTGGAGTATGGCATCGAATTCGTGTATATATTTATTTTATAAAAGCAACGCCGAAATATTTATGTTGATGTTATTTTTTCATTTTTTTTTTATGTTGGCACAACAAAGTGGCTCCACTCCACCTGATCGTAAGTGAAAAGTAGAGCCCAAATAGCTTCAATTGTTATATTGCCTTTTGATATTGTAAGACATGTCTTGATTACTTGAAATTAAAACTATGTGTTTGTTTCAAGACTTTCTTCCAGTCACCATTAATCCGGTAGGACACTAAGGGCTGATTTTTCAATCCCCAAATAATCCTATCCGTTAGTTAAAATTATCACCATCCTTTTCTAAAATCATCAGTCAAAAAATGACAGGGCTAACATTTATTTGACAGGTACTGTTAACTGGGGATTGAAAAATCAGTCCTAAGAATAATAAAAAATATACTTATTTAAAAATGATGGTAAATCAGTTTTATTTTTTTTATTTTAAGCGTTTATTTTTCTTTGTATTTATATACTTTTAGACTTCCTGCAATGCCCATAACATACAAAAAAAGCTGCAACGTATACTGGTACATGATTAATCAATTTAGGCGTATACTGGTACAAGTGACAAATTAGGCGAAAACTAACCAATAAAAAACATCAGAGCAACAATTCCGGTTTGTTTAGATATTTACGGTGCATGATACAATATATACATCAAAGGCACTAAAAATATATCCGTATTCATCGAGTCATAGTATACTACGTATACGGTAGTTGTCTCAGTTCATCAAAAACAAGAACTCGTAAATTTCACGTATACTGTTGTAACTACCATTTTTTCAAAAACTACTAATTATTTCAAAAAAGTAAATATGTAGATTGTATTAAAATGTATTTGTTATAAATTCTTGAAAATATCACGAAATTATTTCATTGTATGAGCTAGTTACAGAACTTTGTACCTTTGAACAGCTCTCCTGGAAAATGATGATTTTGCACTTGCACCAGTATACGTAGGAGGTATCGATATAATGTTATTATTATATACCTATTCGGAGAGAAACCTTACTTCTCTATAAATTATTACTTATAAATGTTGTGACTTTTAGAGACTTTACATCTCTTGTTATTATTATTATATATCAATTTGTTTAAAATCAATTTTATGTTTTTATTTAATGCATGTTAGTTGTAAGATGTACCATCATTGTTTGAAAAAATTATTCCCGCCAAGTTTCTTACCAGTTCTTCTTGGGTCAGCGGTGTAGGGTTCGAACCGGAAGTAGTTTTCATATCTAGACGATTCAAAAGAGTTTGTTGCTATTCCAATTTGAATAAAGAATTATTTGAGTTTGAGTTGGAGGATAATTCTTTTGAATATAACAACTGTCATACATTTTCGAAATCTATTCAAGTGTTTGCTTAGTAGTTATGACATGTTGGTTAGCGGTTAGTGATTCTTTCAATAATATAGGCATGCTAAGGCTGTTACCTATAATCTTTGAAATTATTCATACCTGCTGATGATACAATGTATATCTCCTTGGTAATGGGATAATTTTTTGAATATATAAGTTATCCTTATCCAGTTCAGGTTTTCTGGCCTATTACAGTGCAGTACATTTTAATTATAAGTATTTAGAGCATACTAAATAACGATTTTACACTACTAACAAGCAAAAAATAAAATATTTTAAAATAAAAATAAAACCGCCTTCAAAACTTCGCCCGAACAAAAAAGTAAAAAATAATTTTAGTGCCTACTTCTTAGGATTTCCTACCCAAACCTTTAAACCTTTTACCCTATTCTTTGATATAAAATATTATGGCTAGGTATCCTATAGATTTCTTAGAAGTCGGTGCCAAGCCAAATATGTTCACTTCGCGAGTATATGACTGTATTTGATAGAGCTTTGTAATTTACTGTCACTCCGGTTATGCTTTCATCAAAATGACTGAGGTCGATCATTCTGTTGATTGGTAAGGCCGCGGATTTTGACGAATTCGGAGCTTAAAATTTGTCTTGCTCATAAAAAAAAACTGATAACATCTAGAGAACTCTGATCAATTTTAAAATATTCCCCTATGCTCAGTTACATGTAATCAAATGAAATAGCTAATTTAGCTCTTTATTTAAAATTAATAAACAAATATTTCTGCCAAAAACGTAACGAAAGTCGAGTAATTTTTTCGACTACGAGTACTTAAAACCTTTTTTTTTATATTATTAGACTTGTCAGCATTAAATGTTTGTTTTTAAACCAAATTATAATGATAAACGATTGCTTCGTTCATTAAGGACTTATGATATGTGAACAATTTTACTGTTTTCTTTCCCTTTACTTTTT